>OZ012735.1:569811007-569872566 GCA_963859935.3 Lathyrus sativus | reverse complement strand
ATTTCTTTCTATTTTCATTTTTTAATTTCCTTTTATTTTCATTCATTTTTGAAAATTCATAATAAATCAGAAATTGCATATTTTTAATTCATTCTTTTTGCATTATTTTCTTTAAAGAGTCAAGAAAATTATAAAAAATAAAAATTGCATTTTATTTTTTATTTGATATTTTTCCATATTTTCCAAATAAATAGCATTTTAAATAGTTTCATTTCATGCATGATTTTGTTATTTTTTGTTCTATTAATTGCTTCAATATTTTTTGCCCATTCTTTTTAGGTTGTTTAGGTTGGACATTAAACTTGTAGATACAATTTAGTTCCCATTTTTAGAAATTAATTTTAGGTGTTTAAGTTTAGGTGTGAATAACATGAACAAACTAGGGTTTTAGGTGATGACTTAGGAGAATTAATTCACTTCCCTTAGGACTTAGAGATTGAATAGGTTAGCTATGGGACTATAGGGGCTATGGGTAGTTATTAGATTCCCTTAGAAAAAGTCAGGATTCCCCTACTGCTATTAATGTACTGTATATATCTGATTGACTGGTGTGGTGTGCCCTCTGGGGATTATTGATTTGTCTGTGTGGGTATTGGGATTGTCTGGGGACTTGGGAAAGCTGAAGACTGATGATGATGAAGCCATTGGAAATCTAGAGACTGAAGACCAACTTCCAGAGTTGATGAGGAGGTTCTTGCTAGCAGATGCTGAGGAGACTAGGGTTTAGGAGCTAGGCAGGGCTCTAGGTTAGAAAGTTTGTTTCTCAAACATGGATTGCCTTGTCTGCATCCATTCTTCTCTGTGATACAGAGTCTCTCTAAGAAACTCACCCCCTTCCTTTGGAAGGCTTGGTGATAGTGTCTAAGAGATAGAACTCTTGAGAGAAAATGTCTTATGTGTTAGAGGCAGTCTGTTCACCACCTTTGGTAGTCAACTGATTGCTTAACACCCAATTCACTCTTATGACTGATCCCTCATCCTGGAGGTTTGAATTTGAAGAAAAGCCATTGCAGATAGAAGACTGATGATCAAAGCCCTTACCTGAAGGCCATGAAGATGGAGATTGATGCTGTTAAAGCCTGTAGCTGATTGGAGATTACTTAAAGCCAGATGTTGATTCAGAGCTGCTGAAGCTGTTTATTATTGCTGTATTTCATTTCTGCTGTATTGTTTGGTTTTCCTGACTGTATTGTTTGTTGTTTAACCTGTTAGGTGGAAAGTGAAGCCTGTTCACTTTCGCTTATTGTTTTCTAGGTTCGAGGTTGAGTGGGACTCCCTTGCCTCGCTTGTACTGTTGCATCCATGCATTTTACCGCTTTATTATATCTGTTATTGTTTCTGTTTTTGCCTATCCCGTAGGATCTCTGTTTCTCTCTGCGCAAGAGAGGAGCATGATAGACACTAGGTCTTAACCCATGCATGATAACATTAGGTTAGTTTGTTTCCCTTTCGCAACCATAGGTTAGAGTTCTGTCTCCTCTTTCTCAAAACAACCAGGAAAACACCATAAAGATTTCAAACACAATAAAAGACACTTCTTTCGTAAAAGAATGTGAACTCACCAAAACGTCATTTTTGTCCGCTTGGACTGTTAATCAGAAAAACCTTTTTCAGAAGGAATAAAATCAATCAAGACAGACCTGTGTCGTACGTGGCCCGAACTACGTTTGCTCTGATCTTTCATGCTGTATGAAAGTACGTAGGCATAGGATGCGATATCCTAGCGAGCAACCTTCCCCTCCTTTCCCGTAGGTAGGCGAACTACGTTGACTCTGATTTCTCGTTCCAGACGGGAATACGTAGGCATAAAGTGCGATACTTTGCCGAGTCCTTTTATTTTCTTTTTAACCCTTGACCTATAGTTTAGATAGAATAACAATCCATACCCGAAAACAAGCGTGGATCCCGTCGAGTACGACGGACGTGAGGGGTGCTAATACCTTCCCCTTGCGTAACCGACTCCCGAATCCAGGTTTTGGTTGCGACGACCATACCTTTCCCATGTTGTGCGAGGTTTACTCTGAGCGTTTCCTTTCCCTCCCGTGGGATAAATAACGCACGGTGGCGACTCTTCTGTTCAGCCGTCGCCGATTTTCGCAGTAGCGACAGCTGGCGACTCTGCTGGGGATCCAACGTCCCCTGGTTGCTAAGGACCGCGATAGTTCTTATGCATTTGGGATCCAACGTCCCTTAAGAGAGTCAATCCTAGCGCTTGTTTTCCCGTCGAGGATTTTGTATGGAGTTATTTTATATTTGTGACCTTTATTTTCAGCATTATATATATATTGATTATTATTGCTGTATCTGGGGTGTGACGGGTGTTCTGATATTGAGAGATAAGTCGGACCTGGGCTTGAGTGCACCTAGAATTAGAGTAGAAATTAGTGGGCGCCCGCTTGCTTTGCTTGCTTTGGTGTCCCATGAAATCTACACTCAGACGAGGTTCCTCTGGTTGGCCTCCTGCCCCTTCCTTTGGTTGGCGTGGGTTGCTGGTTAGTTGGATTGTCGACTCTGGGGACCGATCATTTGGAAGTTGGCTAAGTGAGGCCTCTTCAGGGATTGATGATGCCACTCCTTCTGGGAATCGTATCATCAACCCTGAAAGTCTGTGACGCCGACGACCGCATAGGATGTCGTACCTTGTGCCAGTTATAGGCCACCCACCTGTGAGGGGATTCAGGGTTATGCAGGTAACTAGACCTTCAGACCACCGGTTTGTTTCTTGATCAGGATCCTGGATATTTATGGAGGGTTCTAAGGTCTGTCAGAGACCAGGTGGAGATGTGTTCTAAGGTCTGTCAGAGACCAGTTGGTGTGTTCCGAGGTCTGTCAGAGACTATTTGGAGATGTGTTCTGAGGTCTGTCAGAGACCAGTGGGAGATATGATTTGAGGTCTACCAGAGACCATTCAGGTTGTGATTATGGGGTCTATCAGAGACCAGTATTGGAGCTTTGTTTTAGGACCATCTGAGACCAGGGTTTGAGGACTTCTAGAGAATCTATCTGAGACTTCTTGATATGGTCCAGGCTATTCAGCTACAGCTTTGGTCCCTGTTGCATGTTACTTGCATTGCATTACTGCATATCCATTACCATTTGCATTTCACTAACGTGTGTCTGTGCTGCAGGTGCATTTGCATTTCCCTAGTTCTAGTGCCCAGACCTCTGAGTGTCTGATCATGACTAGCTTAAGGAGGACAGTTGCTTACAAATTGCCTACTCCTGATATTGTTCCTTTACTGGGGTTGATCTCTCTTGCTGATGAGGGTGTTCGTAGGAGCTTCCGGATGAGCTATGGTAGACTACTGAGATTGGTGTGTAAACCTACAGAGGTAGAGTTGGATGGGTTGTATGCTTTGATGCAATTCTACGACCCTGCTTTGAGGTGCTTTACGTTCTCTGACTTTATTATGGGACCAACCCTGGAGGAATACGCTGAGTATGTTGAGCTGCCCGTGCAGAACCAGGTTCCATTCATCCATTCTGGCGCCAAGCCCAAGCCGGAGGATTTGGCAAAAGCCTTGCATATTGATGCTTCTGAACTATTAACTACTGTTTCCCGCGGAGTTCCAGGCTTCTCACTCCAGTTCTTAGTTGGTAAAGCCCAGGAGTACGCCAAGAGCGGGTGTTGGGTTGCTTTCAATGTTGTGTTGGCCTTGTGCATTCATGGCATAGTCTTGTTTCCCAATATACCAGATTTTGTGGACTTCGACGCCTTCTACTTGTTTGCCGCTGGTAATCCTGTACCTACCTTACTCGGAGATCTCTATCACTCACTGCATTACAAGAATGAGAAAGGGAGAGGAAAGAATGTTCATCTTTGTGTACCCTTGTTGAGTATGTGGTTTGAGAGTCACCTTCCTAAGAGGAGATCTGTCGCAGAGACTACAGTTCCAGTTGTTGGCCAGAACGCCTGATGAGGCTATCGTCGGAAGATATGGAGTGGTTTGATCGAGACCTGTTGGGATCTGAGCTCATCTTCAGTTGTTCTGGGTACCCTAATGTGCCACTGATAGGAAGGAAAGGGTGTATCAATTACAACCCTTCTCTATTCATTCGCCAGTTCGGATATGCACTGAAGAATCCACCTCAGGAGGAAGAAGTACAGGAATCTCTGTACTTCACAGGTGATTTGAAGGGAGAATTGCTAGCTGAGCTGCAGCATGCCTGGACACGTATTAACCGCAAAGGGAAGCCACTGTTAGGTAAGAACGATTGCCAGGCCTATGCACCTTACAGGGTTTGGATCCAGGAAAGAGCAAGTCAGTTATTAATGCCATTTCCAGCTGCACCCGTCATTGTTCCTATTCCAGCAGAAGAGCCAACTACTGTTTCTCGGGAAGCCTACGAGCAAGTTGTGAGAGAGAAAGAAGCCTTGATGAAGATCAACGAAGGGTTAGAGCAGGAGCTAGCTCAGGTGCGCAGTGAGAAAAACAAGGTCGTCTATGCTTTCCAACAGCAAATCGAGCTGTTAAACAGGTTAGGGGTTGAGTTGACTGAGGAAAAGAAAAAGCGCGAACGTCTGGGGCAAGAGTTCAGAAGCTCCCATTGACATGCTGGAATCCAAAAAGAAGGCGCTCGACGCAGCACACTGAGAAATCTCCTCTTGCAATAAGACTTGGAATGCTACACTCACCAACAATAAGAAGAGGGAAGATAAGCTGAAGCAGTAAATCTCCGACCTCGAAGAGAAGTTGAGGTCTAGCATCAAGAAGTGTAAGGAAGAAGTGATGACCCGGTATAGTGTCCAGAATGCACTGAACAAGGCAATCAAATGCAGAGATGAAGCTGTGTCTCAAAAGCGAAAACTAGAAGATTGCTTCGGAGAAGCGACATGGGAAGAAACTGCGGGAGACGTGCGTCGTGTTCTTAAGAAAAGGAATCAGTTGGTAGAAGGACTGCTCACCCGACCAGGGCACCCAGAGACCAAGAGGTTGATAGAAGAGTACCGGGCTTTTGAGAGCATTTGATTATTTCATATATTCGCTTGTATGCTTTATTTGCATAGTGCTGACCATCACCAGGATTGTTGGATGAGGTCATGCCTTCGTGTTGTACTCAGTATTATTGTACTCTTGGCTTATTGGTTTTCTCAGCAATATATGAGGCTTTCTATGATTCAGCTCCGATATTCCTATTGTCCGCACTGTCACTGCACTGGCACCTTCACACTAGAACTGGGGGAATGAACTTCCCTAATGCACAGGCACATTGCATTGCATTCATATTCATGTTGTATTACAGGTAATCATTGGATGGTATCTTATTTCATGCTCTGTATCAGGTACTTTCCAGGATTGCAGATCAACACCCGCACCGCTATTCTACCCGCACTAACTGTCGAAGAATCATGGATCAAATGCAGAACGAGATGCAAGATGTGCGCGAGAAGCTCGCTCTCTTTATGCAGACCATGGAAGCTATTGCAAAAGGTCAGGAGAATTTGCAGGCCATGGTCCAGCCTCTGTTGGCCCGAAATGCTGGTCACGGTAATGAGGATCATCAGTCTGTACGGGTCGATACTGCTCATAGAGACGACACTCCCACGCCAGTGGCTCCACCTGTAGTCAATATACTTGCTGCTAATGTCAACAACGCTACCGCTGCTGTGAATGGTAACGTCGGAGTTGGGGATGAGACTGCTGTCCATAACGTTGGGCTTGGTGACATCAATTTGGGTGATAATATGGGAGGCAACGGCTTTGTCAATGCTGGATTCGGGTTCAATGATCAGGGATTCGATAATGCTGGGAAATATGGTTTCAATGCTCAAGGCTTTGGGCAAGATGGTTATGGTGCGACCAATCAGGGTTACGGGGGTTTTGGAAATGGAAACGGCGCGGGGTTTATGGCTTTTGGGCCTGCTGGAGGTGTTCAAGGGTACGGCAACAGAGGCCGAGGTCCGGGGATGAATCAGATCAGGGCTGGACGTAATGTTGGATATGATGGGTATGGAGCTAGAAATGGTATGTGGCAAGAAGATCAGCAGGAGGACGCTTTCTCCGGCGGAGGTTTCGAAGGGCCGATGGACGACTCCCAGAAGATCAGAATGCTAGAAGAGCAAATGAGGGGGGTCCTGAACCAAAGTGCTGTAGGCTTGGACATGGCAACAATGGGTCTGGTACCTGGCTTGAGGGTGCCAATCAAATTCAAAGCTCCTGCGTTTAATAAGTATAAAGGGGACACGTGTCCGAAAGTGCATGTACGAGCTTATTACAGAAGATGTCTGCATACTCAACTGATGAAAGAATGCTAATGCATTTCTTTCAAGATAGTTTGTCAGGCCCTTCCCTAGAATGGTATATGGGGTTGGAGCCAACTAATATCAAGACATGGAAGCAATTGGCAGAGGCGTTCGTAGCTCACTACAAGTATAACAGCGATTTGGCGCCCAATCGGGTCCAATTGGCCGGGCTGTCTCAGAAGAAGGGGGAGAGCTTTAAAGAGTACGCGCAAAGGTGGCGCGATATGGCTGCCAGGGTACGTCCTCCTGTAGAAGATAAGGAAATGAATGACATGTTCGTCGGCACATTCACAGGCTTGTTTCATGACATGCTGTTTCACACGTCTCTGGCCAGTTTTTCAGACCTAATTCTGATGGGAGAAAAGATTGAGCGTAACATTAAGCAAGGAAAATTCCAGGTCGAGGAATCAAATGCATCTGGCAGTAATAGGAAGGCTTTTGGTGGGCGCCGTCAGGGCGAGGCAAGCGCAGTGTTTGGAGGCCGAGGCCGAGGCCGAGGCAGGGGACGAAACCAATATCATCAGCCGCTGCAGGTGGCGAGTGTTACTATCCCGTACCAGCAACAACCACTTCAGCAACAACAACCGTCCCAGCAGCAGCCAATGCAACAGCAGCAGCAGCCTCAGCAGGGGCACAACAGGCTCAGCGAAGATTCCAGGGTGGCAAACCGAGAAGAGTGTTTGAGAAGCCTCCCTCAACATATGCTGATTTGTTGCAGACACTGTTGGGATTGAACCTGGTAGAGAAGAGAACTCTGGCACCGATAACGGGAGCTCCCCGTTTGGTTACGATGCAAGCAGGCAATGCGAGTTTCATTCTGGGGCGCCAGGCCACGATATAGAGGGTTGCCATGCTTTTAAGCATGTTGTGCAGGATCTTTTGGACAATAAGACTATCAATTTCGGAACGGCAGGTCCGAATATAGTGCAGAAGCCCATGCCTAATCATGGGGCCAACGCCATTCTGACTGAGGAAGGGTTGAATCTGATTATGAATGTCGAAGATTTAAAGACGCCGCTGAGCGAGATAAAGAGCAGACTGTTGCAAGGGGGTGTTTACCCGGGATGTGACGAATATTGCTTAGAATGTTGGACCCTAGCTGGGGGGGTGTGATGATTTGAAGAAAGGCATTCAGGCTTTAATTGATGAAGGCATATTGCAGTTTGACCAAGCAGCAACTGAAGAGCCCGCAGGGGCAGTAGCATATGATCAGAACGATGTGGCCACTGTAACGATTCCTCGAAAGACAATCACTATCGCAGCACCAGCTCAGCAACCACCGATCACCATAACTAAGGCCGGGCCGATCCCGTACGAGAGCACGAAAGCAGTCCCATGGTCATATGGGTTGGAGGTGTATTGTGACGGGATAAAGATTGATGTTAATAAGCAGCCAGCCGAGACTGTGGATAATGTTGTTGGTTCAGGAGGTATGACAAGGAGTGGTAGGATCTTTATATCCCCTGAAGTGGAGGCTGAAAGACTAGCGAAAGGAAAAGGGAAAGCGGTTGAGAACGTCCCAGTGCAAGCGAGTGAAAAAGAAGCAGCATCGAAGGATGTAGAAGAGTTCATGCGCTTGATTCGAAAAAGTTATTATAAGATTGTGGAGCATCTGCAGCAGACGTCGTCCAAAATATCTATCCTGTCATTGCTCCTGTGTTCGGAAGCTCACAGAAATGCTTTGCTGAAAGTCCTGGATACTTCTTTCGTACCCCAAGACGTCTCCGTGAATCAACTGGAAGGAGTGTTGGCACATGTGAATGCAGGCCACAACTTGGGCTTTACCGACTTCGATTTGACCCCGAAAGGGAGAGATCATAATATGGCGCTGCACGTATCTGTTGAGTGTAGAGGATCAGTAATGTCGCACGTATTGGTTGACACCGGATCGTCTTTGAATGTGATGCCTAAGAAGGCGATGATGAAGTTGGATGTTAGAGGAATCTTGTGCACGCCCAGCGACTTGGTAGTCAGAGCGTTTGACGGCACGCGGAGAACAGTCTTTGGATCGATCACATTGCCTCTACAGGTGGGGCCGGAGGTGTTTGCAACTGAGTTTTATATCATGGATATACAGCCTGCGTACAGCTGCTTGCTTGGAAGACCCTGGATTCATGGGGCGGGGGCAGTCACTTCTACCCTGCATCAGAAGTTGAAATATATGGTCGGAGACAGCGTAGTCACTGTATGCGGAGAAGAAGACATCCTGGTCAGCCATCTATCGTCATTTAAATATGTGGAAGTCGACGGAGAGATCCACGAAACACCCTGCCAGGCATTTGAAGGGTTGCGCATCAAGGACAAAGGTCCCGGGCCGAGCAAAGTGCCAGAGATAGCCGTCTCATCGTATAAAGAAGCTCAAGCTCTAGTGGAGGCAGGAGAGGCAAAGGGCTGGGGCAAAGTGCTGGACATTCCTGTGAAGATGGACCGGTTCGAGCTAGGATACCAACCGTCGTCGTCATCTCCTGCCGTGGGGGCGCCCCGTTTCAGAGGGCCAATCACCATCTCTGCCAGTGGAGTGTGTCATGAAACCATCAACGCTGCTTCGGAATCGGACGAAGGAGACAGCGACTGCGATATGGATGCCTGGATTCAGCCAAGCACGCCAGGACAAGGACTGTGCAACTGGTCTATTCAGGAGCTTGTTCCTGTGACTCTTAAACAGTAATGTTTTGCTTTATTAATTGTTGAATAATCTGATGTCTTGCCCGGGGCATCAGGATTTGCTTAGGGCTGTGTTGTTATGAACATTGCGTGTTAATCATTGAATAAATGGCGTTTTTTCATGTGCAAATACTGTAATCCCTGTCTTTCTTGTTTTATATTTTTCAATAAAATGGCAACGTGGTTATTCGCTTTATACGCATTTTGAAGCACTTAACCATTCCTTTTGCAGGATAACATTTTCAGATGACATCCTTGAACCACCTATGACTCGTCCCGACTTTGAGCACCCGGTATTTCAGGCCGAAGAAGAGGTTGTCGAAGATAGTGACGTTCCCGAAGAACTGTCTTGGTTGGTGAAGCAAGAGGAAAGAGCCATTCTGCCTCACGACGAGGTCATCGAAATTATCAACTTGGGGTCGGAAGGGGTTGAGAAGAATATTCGTATCGGAGCCGCGCTGCAGGGTGATATCAAGCGAAGACTGGTTGAAATGCTCCGAGAGTATAATGATGTATTCGCTTGGTCGTATGAAGATATGCCAGGGCTCGATACAGATATGGTTGTGCATCGCCTGCCACTGAAAGAAGATTGCCCGCCAGTCAAGCAAAAGCTTCGCAGAACTCGACCAGATATGGCGGTGAAGATCAAAGAGGAAGTTCAGAAACAGTGGGACGCTGGTTTCCTGGCTGTGACAAAATATCCCTCATGGGTTGCTAACATCGTACCAGTGCCAAAGAAAGATGGCAAGGTTCGAATGTGCGTGGATTATAGAGATTTGAATAAAGCAAGCCCAAAAGACGATTTTCCACTTCCTCATATCGACGTGTTAGTTGATAATACTGCTCAATACTCCGTATTCTCCTTCATGGATGGCTTTTCAGGCTATAATCAGATTAAAATGGCGCCAGAGGATATGGAGAAGACTACTTTCATAACGCCTTGGGGAATATTTTGCTACAAAGTGATGCCCTTTGGTTTGAAAAATGCTGGGGCAACATATCAGCGTGCGATGACGACTCTTTTCCATGATATGATGCATAAAGAGATCGAAGTTTATGTTGACGATATGATTGCCAAATCCCAGACGGAGGAAGAGCATCTGGTGAATCTGCTGAAGTTATTTAAAAGGCTTAGGAAGTTCAGGCTGAGGCTGAACCCTAACAAATGCACCTTCGGGGTGAGATCGGGTAAGCTCCTGGGGTTTATTGTAAGCGAAAGAGGAATAGAGGTCGATCTTGCTAAAATAAAAGCAATTCAAGAAATGCCGACGCCTAAAACAGAGAAAGAGGTGCGCGGGTTTTTAGGGAGGTTGAACTACATCGCCCGGTTCATATCTCACCTAACGGCCACGTGTGAACCATTATTCAAGCTGTTGAAGAAAGATCAAGCTGTAACGTGGAACGAAAATTGTCAAAAGGCGTTCGATAAAATAAAGCAGTATTTGCAGGAGCCTCCTATTTTGATACCCCCAGTGGCAGGTAGACCCTTGATCATGTATTTGACGGTTCTTGAGGGAAGCATGGGTTGTGTTCTCGGTCAACACGACGAGACAGGGAGAAAAGAGCATGCGATCTACTACTTGAGTAAGAAATTTACAGATTGTGAATCTCGATACTCAATGCTGGAGAAAACTTGTTGCGCACTAGCCTGGGCCGCAAGGCGTTTGAGGCAGTACATGCTGAATCATACAACCATGCTCATCTCGAATATGGATCCTATCAAATATGTATTTGAAAAGCAGGCGTTGTCAGGAAGAATTGCCCGTTGGCAGATGGTCTTGACTGAATATGACATCCAATACGTCTCGCAAAAGGCTATAAAGGGGAGTGTGCTGTCTGAGTATCTGGCAGAGCAGCCTATTGAAGAGTACCAATCAATGAGGTTTGATTTTCCTGACGAGGATATCGTGTACCTAAAGATGAAAGATTGTGAAGAGCCGTTGCCAGACGAAGGACCAGAGGTGGGTTCCAAATGGAAGATGATCTTTGACGGAGCTGTGAATGCTTACGGTAGCGGAATAGGGGCAATCATCACTACGCCACACGGGTCGCACATCCCGTTTACTGCCCGATTGACTTTTGCCGTTACCAATAATGAGGCCGAATACGAAGCTTGTATAATGGGGCTTGAAGAAGCCATTGATTTGCGAATCAAGAATTTAGATGTATACGGAGACTCAGCTCTGGTGGTGAATCAAATCAAAGGGGAATGGGAGACGCGTCAGCCCAACTTGATACATTACATGAATTATGCAAGGAGATTGTTGCCTTTCTTCGACAAGGTTGAATTGCATCACGTACCGCGGGCAGAGAATCAAATGGCTGACGCTCTCGCCACTTTGTCTTCCATGTACAAAGTCAACTTCTGGAACGAGGCTCCCCGAATCATTATCTCTCGGCTTGACAGACCAGCTTATGTATTTGCTATTGATGAAGCATCCGACGACAAACCGTGGTATTTTGATATCCTTAATTTCCTGAAGAATAAAGAGTATCCGGCTGGGGCATCCAGTCAAGATCAGAAGACTCTCAGGAGATTAGCGGGTAATTTCTATTTGAACCCGGATGGCGTCTTATACAGAAGAAATCACGATTTGGTGCTGTTGCGTTGTGTAGATGAAAAAGAGGCAAAGTTGCTCATGGAGGAAATACACGAAGGTACCTTTGGCACGCATGCTGGTGGGCATGCTATGACGAGAAAGCTGCTGCGGGCAGGTTATTTTTGGTTGACTATGGAAACTGACTGTTTCAAGTTTGCGAGGAAGTGCCACAAGTGCCAAATCTATGCTGATAAGATCCATGTGTCGCCGAGTCCTCTGAATGTGATGTCCTCGCCATGGCCATTCTCGATGTGGGGAATCGATATGATTGGAAAGATCGAGCCGACAGCTTCTAACGGGCATCGGTTCATCCTAGTAGCAATCGATTATTTCACCAAGTGGGTGGAAGCGGCGTCCTATGCAAATGTAACGAAGCAAGTGGTGGCCAGATTCATCAAGAGAGATATCATTTGCCGATATGGGATTCCCGAGCGGATAATCACGGACAACGGTTCAAACTTGAATAACAAAATGATGAAGGAGCTCTGTCAGAATTTCAAGATCGAACATCACAACTCCTCCCCTTACCGACCCAAAATGAATGGCGCTGTTGAGGCGGCCAATAAGAATATCAAGAAGATCGTTCAGAAAATGGTGGTGACCTATAAGGATTGGCACGAGATGCTACCTTTTGCTCTGCACGGTTATCGTACGACGGTACACACATCAACCAGGGCAACCCCGTTCTCGTTAGTATACGGAATGGAAGCAGTGCTACCATTGGAAGTGGAGATCCCTTCTCTGAGGGTATTGCGAGATGTTCAGCTAGACGAGGCAGAATGGGTGAAAGACAGGTTGAACCAACTGAGTTTGATGGATGTGAAGAGGCTAGCTTCTCTAGCATACGGTCGTTTGTACCAGAGCCGAATGAAGAAAGCGTACGACAAGAAGATACATCCGCGAAGCTTTCAGACGGGCGACCTTGTGCTGAAAAGGATTCTCCCGCCGCAGGCAGATCACAGGGGCAAGTGGACCCCCAACTACGAAGAGCCATACGTTGTCAGGAAAGTCTTCTCAGGAGGAGCGTTGTTGTTGTCCACCATGGACGGAGAAGACTTTACGTCGCCTGTGAATTCGGACGCAGTTAAAAAATACTTTGCTTGAAATAGACCCGCTGGACAGAAAAAAGAGAGTCCAGGCAAAAATGGGGCATCCTGGCGAACCAAAAACAGAATGAAAGGTTCGGGCAAAAGTTAGGGATAAAATTGAAAAAATGTACACCCGCGAAGTTGAAAACCTACACTGGGTGGCTTCGGCAAAAAGGGGTATCCCGGTGAACTGAAAACCCGTAAAGGGCGGTTCACGCAAAAGTTAGGGATTTGAAAAGCAAATGACTGCGGTCCGAATTTGATGTTGCACTGAGCATCAATGCGGGAGAATATAACGGGGGGGGATCGGTTATCTGGTACAACCTTTTCGGAAGTATGAATACCGGGAAAAGCATTAGAGTCGGACGAGTCATAGGAGGATCAGTTCGTGGTGTTCATCTGCATCCCGTTGCCGACATGTGTACAAATTTAATTTGTCAATATTTATGCTTCTTGTGCATACTTGTATATTTGCTTTGCGTAGCTTCCTCTTTTCAGGAGTTACATCCCATGTACAAAACTCCGCCCATTCAGGGGCCCAATCAATAAAATACGTTATTCAGTACTTGACACTGTTCTTTACTGTTTTGTGCATGATTAACGCCTAAGTTTGATGAAACTAGCATGTGCATAACGTCACTGGCCCTTGCCAACAGTTGCTAAAGCTTTGAATTAATTGAAAATAACGTCACTAACCTGAATCGACTTGGTTGCATAGATTTGTCTTGTCTTGTTTGTGTTGTTGCAGGTTTCATAACCGTACGAGGGAGATGATCAAGAGACTGCAGTAATAAAAGACTCGACCCCCACGCAGGTCATGCATGTTCCTTACTGAAGAAGGATAGAATTCACCCCAGCTAGCCGTAGCTTATCCAAGAGGGCATGCTCCCGCAGAGTCGTTTATCCTCAACAGAATTGACGATTCCAAAATCGTAAGGCTGTATTCAGACAGTATGGTGTCCCCCCAGAAGGGTTCCCTTATTTCGAGCAGAGAGTGGTTCAGCCTCAGAAGGTTAATATTTCCAATTGGCAAGCTGAATTCAGACGGTTCACCTTTCCCCGCAGGGTCATTTACTCTCCCCCAGCGGATTCAGTTGATTTTTCCCAAGAGAATCATCCCATCCCCAGCGGAATTCTCTTCTCAGCAAGTATTCCTCCCAGTGGAACTCAAAGATTAAGGCTCTCCCCGGCAAAGTTGGTGTGGGTCATGGCATTTATTTTGTCAAAATACCGTATGATATTCGTTCACTTTCCCGCAGAAGTTCAATCATACCAGGCGCATCTGCTGTTCCCCAACAGAGTTATATGCCCCAGCAGGGTGGCCCTTCAACAAGGTGTTGGGTTAAGTTCCCAATTTCCCAGCTGAATCGACTTCATCCTTCCAGCATTTATTTTGCTGGAATAATTCTATAGCATCTGGCTATCCCCAGCGGAGTTGGCATTATCTTCAGCATTTATTTTGCTGAAGCAGTTCCTGTACCCAGCAGCTCGAGTCTGCATTTGCATTTGCATATAGCGTCATACTTGTATTAACCAAAGAAAAGCGCAGCATTTCCATGTCGAAGGGAGCATTGCATCATTGCCAAACATATGCATTTGTGAAACATAAACTAGGTTGGCTAACCGTTTGTTTCAAGTATTGTTTCTCGTGCAGGAAGAGAGAGCCCTTGCTCAGGTGAATCAATAAATATTCAGGATCTCGACGTGAGATATCTCATGAAGTGTCAGCTTTGGCACTACTCCCCACAGAGTTGTCAAGATGAAGTTCTCTTTGTCTCCGAACAAAGTTATTTATGAATTTCTCGTGTTCTCCCTACATAGTCATCAGGATAAGTTTCTCCTTATCCCCAAGCAGAGCCATTGGTCATCAAAGGATTCATGAATCAGAGTTTCAGAAGCTACCGCCGGTTATCAGAACAGGCGTTCGGAAGTTTGGTTTCCAAATGTCCCCAGTAGAGTCAGCCTCAAAGTTGCTGTAACGTCAGTGATAAGAAATTTGTGGACCAATGGAAGGATGAGTCCTAACGTGGACAATGTTATCGACGGGTTTTCTTTGTGCTAGAGAAGATTGGTGGAATGTGGAGTTCTAACGTGGACATTCCCTCAAGTTGACGATGTGTGCTAGTCCTAACGTGGACAGGTTCGAGTCCTTGGTATTGATTGAGTGTGGAGTCCTGACGTGGACAAGATTGATTACTCTTCGTGTTGGTGTCCTGACGTGGACAATTTATTTCCAGCAGATAGCTTTATTCGTAATGGGGAAATGTGTGTCCCGATGTGGACGCTTATAGTTCTTTAAGATGACAAGATGCGAGAGTCCTGACGAAGACAAGTTTATCCTTCTTTGTGTTGTGGGCAAAGTGTGTGAGTCCTGACGTGGACAAGTCTTATTTCCCCAGCAAGTCAAAGATGCGCAAGTCCTGGCGTGGACAAGTTCTATTACTTCAGCAGGTTGAGATGTGAGTCCTGACAGGGACAAGTCTCACTTCCCCAGTGGGTCAAAGGTGCATGGGTCCTAACGTGGACAAGTTTCATTTCCTCAGCGGAGTCCTTACGTGGACAAATCAAGACGAAACGTGAGTCCTGACGTGGACAAGGTTATTCCTTACGAGGAAAGAGAAGCTTCAGTTCCTTACATGGAAAAGCAAGTTCAGTCCTGACGTGGACAGACGCAGAAAAGACGAGTTTATTCCTTACGTGGAAAAATTGAGTCCTTACGCGGACATACCAAGATTGATCGCCAACGTGGAAAAGTTTAGTCCTGACGCGGACAGTTTGAGAAAAGGTTCCCTTACGTGGAAAGATGTGATTCCTCACGTGGAAAGATTGGGGTCCTTACGTGAACAGATTCAAATCGAGATGTGATTCCTTATGTGGATAGATAGTATTCCTTACGTGGAAGGAGGCTTGTATTCCTGACGTGGAAAGAAAGAGTGTGTTCCTGACGTGGAAGGGGTTTGGTCCTGACGTGGACAGATTCGAAAGAAGACGTATTCCTTACGTGGAAGAGTTTGACGAAGAAGAAGTCATTCCTTACATGGAAAGGTGAGCCCTAACATGGACGGTGTTATTCCTAACGTGGAAGAGTTTATTCCCAACGTGGATGATTTAGTTCTAACGAGAAGGCAGACGAGCCGTCCCCAGCAAAGTTATTGAGGTTTTCCAAATCGACGAAGCAGGCGTCCTGATGTGGACAGTGTTCTGTCTCTGCGATGATAGAATCTTTTTCAGAAAGATGAAAATAATCCCCAGCACGGTCGCGCGAGATCAGTGGGTTGTCATAACAGTCAGATTCAGCTGATGAATGTCGTTCCCCAAGCAGGAGCACGGTTTATTTCTGCGGTTGACAAATTTCTGGTTTCACTGGTATTCAACCGCCTCGTACCGCGAATGTCTGAAGGCTCCGGGCCCTTCACCCAATCGGGTCCAAGTCGCTTGAATAGGGGCAGCTGTTGCACCCTAAAATTTGCTCAACCTTATTCACTTGGTTTATGTTTCAATATCATTAGCATTTGCATAATAGAGTCATGTACATAGACTAATCATCTGCATAGCATAAGCATAGCAAGTCATTCAACAGGGGACCAAGCATTTTTCTCATCTCTAGAGGCCTATCCAGAGGTTATTATCCTAATTCAATCTCATTCAAGTCATCAGAAAAGAATTTGAAAGCTATCAAGTCAATGGGTCAAGCAGTTCATCTATCTCCTGGCTGAGGGTATCTGGGGATCATCAAGGAAAGTATGAGCTGTGAATTGAAGGCATGGAGAGTATCTAGACATCTTGGAGGACTTAGAAAGTCATTTGGAGAAGAAAACAAGTTGTTGATGTGATCACAAGAATTGCAGTTGAAGACAGTCAACTGGGGTTTCATCTGGGTCAACCCTAGGTCAATTGATTGATTTAAGGGCATTCAGGCCTATTGAAGAGATGTGGGGTTCATCATTTGACATGGAGAATAAGGATATGTTGTTATGCTAAGAAGGAATCAAGAGAAATCAAGGAGAAGAGGAGTTTCTAAATTAGGGTTTCTATGTAAAATCCCCTAGTTTAGGTCAAATTTCCAAGCAAGATAAGTCAAAATGCAAGCTTCAAATGGATCCTTGGCCAACATGGAACTTGTAGAGGATCTCAAGACCTTTAATTTGAGTGGTGGAAGACATCAAGGAGATTTATAGAACTCAAGTTATGGTCCTTGCAAGTTACAGGCCATCTGAGGTATCTGAAATTTTGTCTGTGAAAGTGACTTGACTTCCAAGTAATTCTTACCCCTCAAGGAGATTTCAAATGAATTTCTGGTCAACATAAGAGTTGTTCCTTATTGTCTTAGCTTTCTATAATGGTATAGTATGCCTTCATATGATTTGGGGAACTCTACTTATGGTCTTGGAAAGCAAAGGGTATTTTGGTCATTTGTGAATTACAGGTCATTTTAACCTATGCCCAAAACTCACACAAGGAAGCTTCAAATGGAAAAACTTACAACATCAAACTTGCTCCAAATTACATTTTGAGTCTATAAAAGTGACCATGAGAGATTGGAAAGATTCATAGCACAAGGTTTCAAAATTGTTGAATTTAATGAAGGAAAATGGACTTAAAAATGAGATTTTTCATATCTTGGCCAAATGAAGCAAAATTATAGGTCATTTTGAATGGAAAGGGCATTTTAAAGACATTGGCTAAAGTGGAATTTTTAGTTTAGTTCATAATTTGAGAGTTATCCATGGTTGCTTACAACGAAAGAAACATAAACCAATTTCAAGGGAAAAAATGCAAGGGAAACTTCTCCAAGTTTCTAGGAGGTTCTAACCTCATCTATATATTCATACAAGTTGGTTCATGCCATGGTTGGTGATTCCATTTGTTCAAAACCCCAAATTTTCCACACTTTCTTCAATTTGCATAAGCTTCACAAACTCTCCATAATCTCCCTCAATTCTTACATTTGTTGATTGAATCTTCATCATCATCATTCAAACACTATGATTCACATCAAGAATTGGCTGAATTGATCAAGAATTGTACCATTCATCTTCTTCACTCCAAGTTGCATTTTCATCCAAACTCCATTAAAACTTCATCTACCATTCCACTTGCTGTTATCATCATCATCCACCATCATCCTAGAGTGTTTGGCAAAGGAAAGTGGAAGGAATTCGTGGCTGGAAAAGGAGATCCAAGTTCAAACTCCAACTTGCATGAAGAGTGGAATACAGTGATTCACAAAGATTGAGCAAGAACCAGTGCAAACAGAAGCATACACACTCATTGAAGATCACTTTCAGCAAGTATCAAGGCTTGAATTGGAGTTTAACCACCATTGCCATCACCACTTGCAAGGTATGCAAAATTCTTCGAATCTCATCATTTAGGCTGTTGTAGATCATGTGGTTAGGATAGGAGTGTTTAGAGACCATAGGGGAATGATTCTTGAAATCTAGAGATAGTTTTGTGAAGATCCATGGCAGATTACCATTTCTGTAAGCTCCAAGAACAAGCTGTGTAGTGGATTATAATTGATGTGATCAGGCATAGAATGATGAGGAAAGTATGTAGAGTAACTGTAGATCATCAGGTTTGAATTCTGGCAAAGTTGAAATCAGACAAGTATGGTGAACCCTGGTTTTCGTGCCCTCTGTTTGGGGTCCACAAGGAGAGTTAGCCAAAACTAGGACCAGGCATGGATTCCTTGTGTTTAGTAGATCATTTTAGGGCTTGGAATTTTTCATTTCCATCGAGGGAGCATGGAGAAAGATCGAGTGGAAGAATCGTGCATGAGAAGGGTTTTCTGAAACCCTAAGTGGCTGGAGGTTGAAGAAGGGTCAGGAGCCACACGATCTCCTTTTGACTTTTGACCGAAGGACTCATCTAACAGATCATATTCAATTGGAAAACGGAGGGAAAATTTTAAGCATTGAAACGCGCCGTTTCATTTAATGGGGGGACTTGGGCTCAGACAGCTATTCGCACCCCCCAATTTGATGGACCCAATGCGCTGAACCTGATCTGCTTGCTATTCTTACCCCCCCCCCCCTTTATTTCTTTCTATTTTCATTTTTTAATTTCCTTTTATTTTCATTCATTTTTGAAAATTCATAATAAATCAGAAATTGCATATTTTTAATTCATTCTTTTTGCATTATTTTCTTTAAAGAGTCAAGAAAATTATAAAAAATAAAAATTGCATTTTATTTTTTATTTGATATTTTTCCCATATTTTCCAAATAAATAGCATTTTAAATAGTTTCATTTCATGCATGATTTTGTTATTTTTTGTTCTATTAATTGCTTCAATATTTTTTGCCCATTCTTTTTAGGTTGTTTAGGTTGGACATTAAACTTGTAGATACAATTTAGTTCCCATTTTTAGAAATTAATTTTAGGTGTTTAAGTTTAGGTGTGAATAACATGAACAAACTAGGGTTTTAGGTGATGACTTAGGAGAATTAATTCACTTCCCTTAGGACTTAGAGATTGAATAGGTTAGCTATGGGACTATAGGGGCTATGGGTAGTTATTAGATTCCCTTAGAAAAAGACAGGATTCCCCTACTGCTATTAATGTACTGTATATATCTGATTGACTGGTGTGGTGTGCCCTCTGGGGATTATTGATTTGTCTGTGTGGGTATTGGGATTGTCTGGGGACTTGGGAAAGCTGAAGACTGATGATGATGAAGCCATTGGAAATCTAGAGACTGAAGACCAACTTCCAGAGTTGATGAGGAGGTTCTTGCTAGCAGATGCTGAGGAGACTAGGGTTTAGGAGCTAGGCAGGGCTCTAGGTTAGAAAGTTTGTTTCTCAAACATGGATTGCCTTGTCTGCATCCATTCTTCTCTGTGATACAGAGTCTCTCTAAGACACTCACCCCCTTCCTTTGGAAGGCTTGGTGATAGTGTCTAAGAGATAGAACTCTTGAGAGAAAATGTCTTATGTGTTAGAGGCAGTCTGTTCACCACCTTTGGTAGTCAACTGATTGCTTAACACCCAATTCACTCTTATGACTGATCCCTCATCCTGGAGGTTTGAATTTGAAGAAAAGCCATTGCAGATAGAAGACTGATGATCAAAGCCCTTACCTGAAGGCCATGAAGATGGAGATTGATGCTTGTTAAAGCCTGTAGCTGATTGGAGATTACTTAAAGCCAGATGTTGATTCAGAGCTGCTGAAGCTATTTATTATTGCTGTATTTCATTTCTGCTGTATTGTTTGGTTTTCCTGACTGTATTGTTTGCTGTTTAACCTGTTAGGTGGAAAGTGAAGCCTGTTCACTTTCGCTTATTGTTTTCTAGGTTCGAGGTTGAGTGGGACTCCCTTGCCTCGCTTGTACTGTTGCATCCATGCATTTTACCGCTTTATTATATCTGTTATTGTTTCTGTTTTTGCCTATCCCGTAGGATCTCTGTTTCTCTCTGCGCAAGAGAGGAGCATGATAGACACTAGGTCTTAACCCATGCATGATAACATTAGGTTAGTTTGTTTCCCTTTCGCAACCATAGGTTAGAGTTCTGTCTCCTCTTTCTCAAAACAACCAGGAAAACACCATAAAGATTTCAAACACAATAAAAGACACTTCTTTCGTAAAAGAATGTGAACTCACCAAAACGTCATTTTTGTCCGCTTGGACTGTTAATCAGAAAAACCTTTTTCAGAAGGAATAAAATCAATCAAGACAGACCTGTGTCGTACGTGGCCCGAACTACGTTTGCTCTGATCTTTCATGCTGTATGAAAGTACGTAGGCATAGGATGCGATATCCTAGCGAGCAACCTTCCCCTCCTTTCCCGTAGGTAGGCGAACTACGTTGACTCTGATTTCTCGTTCCAGACGGGAATACGTAGGCATAAAGTGCGATACTTTGCCGAGTCCTTTTATTTTCTTTTTAACCCTTGACCTATAGTTTAGATAGAATAACAATCCATACCCGAAAACAAGCGTGGATCCCGTCGAGTACGACGGATGTGAGGGGTGCTAATACCTTCCCCTTGCGTAACCGACTCCCGAATCCAGGTTTTGGTTGCGACGACCATACCTTTCCCATGTTGTGCGAGGTTTACTCTGAGCATTTCCTTTCCCTCCCGTGGGATAAATAACGCACGGTGGCGACTCTTCTGTTCAGCCGGCGCCGATTTTCGCAGTAGCGACACATCTTTGAGAAGCCTGCTCTTACCGGTAGGATAGCCCGATGGCAAATGCTTTTGTCTGAATACGACATCCAGTATGTCGCTCAGAAGGCTATCAAAGGCAGTGTGCTAGCGGACCATTTGGCCCACCAACCCGTGGAAGATTATCAGCCGTTGAGGTTCGACTTTCCAGACGAAGATATTATGGTGGCCATAGATTACGAAGAGCCAGGGCCAGATGAAGGGCCAGAACCAGGGGAGCGATGGACTCTTATGTTCGATGGTGCTTCTAACTCTTATGGACATGGAATTGGGGCAGTGATTACATCTCCAAAAAATTTTCACTTGCCGTTTACGGCCAAACTCTGTTTCCCGTGCACTAACAATATAGCAGAGTACGAGGCATGTATACTAGGGCTAGAAGAGGCCATTAACTTGAGAATCAAAACTCTCGATGTGTTTGGAGATTCTGCTCTGGTAATTTACCAGATAAGAGGCGATTGGGATACAAAGCATGAAAATCTAATTCCATACCGGGATTATATGGCCAAATTGCTTCCCCGATTCGATGATATCACTTTTGCTCACGTACCTCGAGAAGAGAATCAAATGGCTGACGCTTTGGTAACTCTGGCATCCATGTACAAGTTGATATGGCCAAATCGTAGACCATCTATTGATTTGCGACGCTTTGAAGAACCCGCGCATTGTCTGACTGCTGATAAAGACGCAGATGAAAAGCCGTGGTTTTATGATATAAAGCGATATCTTGAAAAGCATGAATATCCTGAAGGAGCCCTGGGTATCGACAAAAGAACTTTGCGAAGATTGGCATCCAACTTCTTCCTCAACGGAAATGTATTGTACAAGCGCAACCATGACACTGTTTTGCTCAGATGTGTGGATAAACGTGAAGCCAAACAAATTCTAAAAGACATTCATGAGGGCTGCTTTGGAACTCATGTGAATGGACATACCATGGCAAAGAAAATATTGAGAGCGGGCTACTATTGGCTTACCATGGAAGCAGATTGTTATCATCATGCTCGAACTTGTCACAAGTGCCAAATATACTCTGATAAGATTCATGTACCCACCACTCCATTGAACATCTTAACCTCACCGTGGCCCTTCTCCATGTGGGGAATAGATATGATTGGGATGATTGAACCAAAAGCTTCAAACGGACATCGCTTCATACTTGTGGCTATAGACTATTTCACCAAGTGGGTTGAAGCTGCTTCATATACCAACGTTACTAAGCAAGTAGTCGCTCGCTTCTTGAAACACAACATTATATGCAGATATGGAGTGCCTAACCGCATCATCACTGACAATGGGTCGAATCTCAACAAAAAAATGATGGACGAGTTGTGCGTCAGTTTTAAAATAGAACACCATAACTCAACACCATATAGACCCAAAATGAATGGAGTCGTAGAATCAGCCAATAAAAATATCAAGAAAATCATCCAGAAGATGGTGGTCACATACAAAGATTGGAACGAGATGTTACCCTTTGCACTACACGGCTACCGTACTTCAGTACGAACTTCAACAGGGGCAACTCCCTACTCGTTGGTTTATGGCATGGAGGCAGTTCTCCCAATAGAGGTCGAAATCCCTTCTCTGAGGGTTTTAATGGAAGCTCAACTTGATGAAGCCGAATGGGTAAAAATGAGGTTTGAAAAACTTAATCTCATTGAGGAAAAGCGCTTGACAACCATATGCCACGGCCAGCTTTATCAGAGAAGAATAAAGAGAGCCTTCGACAAAAGAGTGCATCCCAGGACATTCGCACAAGGAGACTTAGTACTCAAGAGGATCATGGCTATGTATAATGAATCTAGGGGCAAATGGACGCCAAACTATGAAGGCCCATATGTGGTAACAGAAGCATTCTCTGGTGGCGCCCTAAAGCTCGCAACCATGGACGGGAAGGAGTTACCTTATCCAGTGAATGCAGATTTGGTCAAACGATACTTTTCCTAAAAAAAGTGGAATAGTAGAGCCGCTAAGTCGAAAACCTGAAAGGGAGACTTAGGCAAAATTGGCTATCCCGGTGAACCGAAAACCCGAAAGGGCGATTCAGGCAAAAATTAGGGATAAATTAAGAATAGGCCCGCTGAGTTGAAAACCCGAAAGGGCGGCTCAGGCAAAAAAGGGCGTCTCGGTAGATTGAAAACCCGAAAGGGCGATCCAGGCAAAAGTTAGGGGCAAAATTCCAAGGCAAAGTATCCATTATGCATGATCACTTGACCCGAATACATAATCAAGAGACATAATTGATCCGGCCATTTTTCTACGAAGCAAGGTGTTGAAGACCTCCAAAGCCATAGGGATTATAGCAGTGTTAAAACTCAAAGGAACTCTAATTTTTGCCATTATGTTTTTCTTGCACTGTAATCACCTCATTAAGGGATTACATCTTTGTATATTTACCCATTCAAGGGTCAAATCAATATAAAGAGAGATTTCTCAATTAAATTATGCTCACTCTTTTACTTTATCTGATTGTTTGCAAATTAAATTTATTTTGATAATTTGTGTTCGAAACTTCAGCTAAAAAATAAAAATATAACTTTTTGACAAGGTATAGAACTTGTTTTGATGTTCGAAGATATTGGGGAAAATAGATGGTCTCCAAGAAAATATCAACATGTAGAAGCATTAAATTAGTCGTCAGCTGCCTAAGCTTGCCATCACGAAAAGCTTTGCCTTTCTAAAGGGTTTATATGATGTGGTTCCCCCCAGCATCAAGTTCAAGAACTAAACTGGGGCAATCATTTCCCCCGGTCGTCATGGAGTATCTAAATCTGGGATGTCGAGTAGTCTAATCCTCTCACTACCCCACAGAAAGCCCAATCTTTTATTGGCAACATCAAAAAGCTACTCCAATTGGCACCTTAAATTCACCCTAAAAGTCCAGTCTTCATTGGCAACCACTAAAAGTCCACCCTCGTTGGCATCCTCAATAACCAAAGTCCAAACCATTTGGCAACTATCGAATCCAGTCCCTGGTGATGTCCCCGACAGGTTTTTATCCCCAACATACCTGGTCGCTGCATTATCATAAACACGACATACAGCCTCATATCATAATCATATCAAGCATTAACATATCATTTGCATTTGTATCGTGCACTCCCTAGCAGTTACATCTTAGTTGCATGTTTGGGCATCATAAAACATTGCATTACATAGCAACGTAGCAGGATCCAGGATCAGTTTGCAAGCATCTTGGTCAGTCCTCCACTGAAGTTGGCAGTATGACTCTGAAAAGAGCTAATACCCCACGATTTCAGGGAATTCTACTCCCCAGCAAATCATTCTTCAACTATGCAGTTGATGATGATAATCCTCAGCAACTATTGCTCTGGTGGCTCCCCAAGCAGAGGTTATCTTAGAGAGTTTATTGAAGATTTCTCCCCTGCAGAGTTTGGACAACGTTGTTCCTCTAATAGGAATTTTAGCTCAACTATTCCTCAGCAAAGTTTTCACTCGAGATACTGCTTTGGTATCATCGAAGAGCCTTAATGGATAAGGTACTGCTTTGACCACCCGAAGAATCTCAAGTTTTGTTCGAGATACTGCTTTGGTATCATCGAAGAGCCTTAATGGATAAGGTACTGCTTCGACCACCCGAAGAATCTCAAGTTTTGTTCGAGATACTGCTTTGGTATCATCGAAGAGCCTTAATGGATAAGGTACTACTTCGACCACCCGAAGAATCTCAAACTTTGTTCGAGATACTTCTTTGGTATCATCGAAGAGCCTTAATGGATAAGGTACTGCTTCGACCACCCGAAGAATCTCAAACTTTGTTCGAGATACTGCTTTGGTATCATCGAAGAGCCTTAATGGATAAGGTACTGCTTCGACCACCCGAAGAATCTCAAGTTTTGTTCGAGATACTGCTTTGGTATCATCGAAGAGCCTTAATGGATAAGGTACTGCTTTGACCACCCTAAGAATCTCAAGTTTTATTCGAGATACTGCTTTGGTATCATCGAAGAGCCTTAACGAATGAGGGACTGCTTCGACCACCCAAAGAGGTTTGTTTATACCACTTTGGTATCACGAAGGACCTTAACGAATGAGGGACTGCTTCGACCACCCAAAGAGGTTTGTTTATACTTACTTTGGTACCGCGAAGGACCTTAACGAATGAGGGATTGCTTCGACCATCCAAAGAGGATCGCTTATACTACTCTGGTATCGCGAAGGACCTTATTAGATAAGGGACTGCTTCGACCACCCAGAGAATATCAGGTTATCTTATTCATCCTATTAACCCATTCGTGGTACTTTTTACTCCTCTACCGGAAAAATTTCGGGGTCTTCTTGTATCTAATTGACTTCCACCTTAAAATGAACGCCATGCGGTTCATTCGCTCAAGTTTAAGGCAATTAGATAGGGGCATCTGTCATACCCCAAATTTGTCCTACTTCGGTATTTAAATGGATGTTTGACTGTTTCACGATTTCTGGCCATGATTTTCTAAGACTTCGTTTATAAAGACTTTATATGTACTCATTGTTGTTATAATCCCTAGCAATTTATGTGGGAAGAGCGTGCCTCCAGCTCCTTATACCCAAACTCATATGTGTCATCGTTATCACGATCAGACAGATGTGATATGGCCAACGACATCAAATACATGATTGGATATGTCTCGCAACATACTTGTTGGATTTCAAGAAATTTAAACCCTATTTCCACTTGACTACAAGTTTCTCTAAAGGTTGTTTAAGCCTCATTATAAGTTGTTTGTTATGATCTGCCCTTAATTCAAGTTGTTCAAAGATACTTCACATGATGCTTCTCAACATGGTGGATTTAGCCTCCAGCTTTGTTTGAATTGATTGCAAGCGTCAAGCTATGTTTGGATTCTAAATCAGTTTGTGACAAACTTAGATTTAGCTCACTGATTTCAAATCATAATTGAATTAGAAAATCAGTTTATGACAAACTTAGATTTAGACTGTAAACTTCAAGTCATGTGGAGATTTTATGCAAGGCATAATTCGAGTTTGTGTCAAGTTACAACGAGAGGGCCATAAGCATCAAATCGTCTCAAGCCATAAGCCAGGATGGGTGAATGATCAGTTCCAAAGCGTAAACTTAATTTGCTGCAAGCTGTGTCGTTTAAATCTAGTTGATTTCAGGGTGGTTTAAACTCATGTCTTAAAAGTTGGCGTAACTTGACTCAAGCTATCATTTAATGTAGCTTTAAGAACGTATATGGCTGTTATAAAGTATTAAGGGAGATTAGTAATGATGGTCAGAATTTTTGCAAAGGATCCGATGTTACAAAACGTTTTAGATAGTCCTAAGCCATGCTTAGATTTCACTTTCACACTAAGGATGGGAAATATTTTTACCAAAAGTTGCAGCTACATCATTTTAAAATCATGATGTATGTTCAATTCATGTTCCATCCAGCACCAGTTCAAGCATGGGCTTCAAAAAGTATATTGCGTCGCGAGTTATCGTGTAAGACGTAATCAACGGATTGTAAAGAAAAAAGAGTAACATTCATAAACCAGTTTGAGTTTTTGCAAAGGTTTATTATCTGAAATTGAAATTACAAATTCAAGTGTTGTTACAAGGAATTAATATTCAAAGATTACAAATACTGAAAAGTTGGATGTCAAGGCTGTTACAAGAAAGCAGCAGCTTTACGAGACCATTATACCCTTCAACCTTCACGTTATATTGAGATAGGTATGAACGGTGCCGGAAAGGCCACAAATTTCTGGCCAGTATTCACTAAGGCTGCCTACCAGATCATTTCTTGTCATGACTCATCCAAACTTCCACTTTCAAAAAGAGCTTCCACAACATGGACTCTTTAAAATAACGTACAAAATTTAAAAGAAGAGAGATAGAGGCTATGGACAGAAGTATAATTTCCTTCATATGCTCGGTTATTCCGAGGGGTTCATCGTCTGCTGCAGTCATCACAGGAGGCTTATGAGTCTTCACCAAGCGCTAACCAATGTACCTGAAGACGATAAAGCCAGGAAGTGAATGGCCATGATAAATTAAAATCCGAGTCAAGTTTTGAATAATAAAACCATTTCATACTGTTGCACCCTAAAATTTTCCCAACCTTATTCACTTGGTTTATGTTTCAATGTCATTAGCATTTGCATATAGAGTCATGTGCATAGTCTAATCATCTGCATAGCATAAGCATAGCAAGTCATACAACAGGGGGACCAATCATTATTCTCATCTCTAGAAGCCTATCAGGAGGTTATTATCCCAATTCAATCTCATTCAAGTCATCAGGAAAGAATTTGAAAGCAAAGAGTTCAGCAGATCAAGCCTTGAGTCCATCTCCTAGCTGAGGGTATCTGAGGGTCAACAAGAGGGTTGTGAGCTGTGAGTTGAAGGCATGGAGAGTATCTAGACATTATGAGAGACTTAGAAAGTCATTTAAAGAAGGAGACAGGTCATTGATGAGAGCACAAGAGCTATAGCTGAAGGCAGTCAACTAGGGTTTCATCTGGGTCAACCCTAGGTCAACCCTAGGTCAATTGACTGATTTAAGGGGCATTCAAGTCTAGTGGAGAGATGTGGGGTTCATCATTGGACATATAAAGAAGGATATGGAGATATTCCAAGAAGAATTCAAGAGAAATCAAGGAGAAGAGGAGCTTCTAAATTAGGGTTTCTGTGTAAAATCCCCTAGTTTAGGTCAAATTTCCAAGCAAGATAAGTCAAAATGCTAGCTTCAAATGGATCCTTGGCCAACATGAAACTTGTAGAGGATATCAAGACATTTAATTTGAGTGGTGGAAGACATCAAGGAGATTTATAGAACTCAAGTTATGGTCCTTGCAAGTTACAGGTCATCTGAGGTATCTGAAATTTTGTCTGTGAAAGTGACTTGACTTCCAAGCTAGTTTTACCCCTCAAGGAGATTTCAAATGAATTTATGGTCAACATAGGAATTGTTCCTCATTGTCCTAGCTTTCTAGAATGGTATAGCATGCCCTCATATGATTTGTGGAACTCTACTTATGGTCTTGGCAAGCAAAGGGTATTTTGGTCATTTGTCAGTTATAGGCCATTTTTAAGCAAAGGCCATATCTCCTGTTCCCAAGCCTCAAATGGAAAAACTCAAAACATGAAAGTTGTTCAAAATGTGATTTTAAGTCTAGAAAGAAGGTCACAAATTGTTGGAAAAGCTCATAACATGAAGTTGCATGATTGGTCAAATTTGAACTAAAATGGCTTATAACTTAAATAAAGTCAAAGTGAAAAATGGTTTGAGAGATTTATAAGTCCAAATGGAGACTTCCCATATATGATTTTGGGTCCAAAACACATTCTAAGAACAATGGTTCAAGTACATTTTTGAGCTTAGTGGAAAAAATCAAAGTTATGTAGGGTTGCTTGTAGTTGAAGAAACATAGCCAAAATGGATCAAGCTTGGAATGCAAGGGAAAGTGCAAGAATGTTCTGGAAACTTACATAGAGGTCTATATAAACATGAAATGGAGATTGATCAAGGGTTGGATTCATTTTTCACCAAAAATTTCCCAAAGTTCTCTCATTCTCCAAGTTGCAAGTTCACTTCAATCTCACAAATTCAGCATCAATTCTCATCAACATTGATCCTCCTACATTTCACCATCATCATGGATCAGAATTGAATCAAAGATTTGGTGGATATTGATCATTTTCGTGCACTTCCATCAAGAACACACAAAGTGCAATTTCAAGTGGAGATCAAGATTCAAGGCAAGATTCATCAAGGTTTTGCAAACAGAATCAAGCACAGCACTGGTGGATCAAGATCCAAGCATCAAAAGCCTCAGATCCACGAGTTCCATCAACATCTCCAAGCTTTTGCATCAGGTGCATTTTCTCTGCCATTGCTCGATTTAGTTAGTTTAGCATTAGTTTGTTAGTATAATAATGATGTAGGATGTTAGTAGGGCATTTCTGGTTAATTAGGAGTAGTTTAGTGATAATTCATAGCAGGTTGTTAGAACTGGTTTGACTTAGAACTCTTAGGATAGGCCATGATAATCTTAGGTTTATAGTTTAGATTGATCTACGTGGAGTGTAGTTTAGATTAGTATAGGTTTGATTGAGAATTATGCTGATAAGTTGCAGAGCATTTTCATGGTGGCCAGAGCTTATTGCTATCGGGTTGAGAGTTATGTTGAGTTTCAAAACAAACTACCACCATAGTCTTGTAGAGGAAGAAAATTGGAGCGTTTTTCATGTTTATATCGTGTTGATCCATGGACTGTGGAGAGAGAACATAGAGCTTGAAGTGTATACGTGCATGTGTATCCATGGTGGAAACCCTAGCTTCATGAACACAAGGAGGAAGAAGAAGCAATCGTGGCTGTCCATTGCGTGTTAGACCATTGACCCAAGACCAAGATCGTGTGGCTCTCATTCGTACTGAAATTTGGAGGGAGAGATGTAGAAGCCAAAACGCACCGTTTCATTTAATGAAACGGGCGGGCTTAGTGCTTTGATCGCTACCCACACCCCCGTGACCTGAGCCCATTGTGAATTGCACGTGAATCCATTTCTATTCTCACCCCCTCCCTCCTTCTCTTGTTTTTTTTATTTTTTAATTTTCTTCATATTTCATTAATCTTCTAAAAATCATAACTAAATGAAAAAATATTATTTTTAACTCATTCTTTTTTTAACATTTTCATTAAAATGTCTAGAAAATTATAAAAAATAAAAATTGCATTTTATTTTTTATTTGATATTTTTCCCATATTTTCCAAATAAATAGCATTTTAAATAGTGTCATTTCATGCATGATTTTATTAATTTTTGTTCTATTAGATGCTTTAATATTTTTCATCCATTCTTTTTAGGTTGTTTAGGTTAGACATTAAACTTGTAGAAACAATTTAGTTCCCATTTTTAGAAATTAATTTTAGGTGCTTAATGTAGGCTTGAACAACATGAACAAACTAGGGTTTTAGGTGATGACTTAGGAGAATCAATTCATTTCCCTTAGGACTTAGGGTTTAACTAGATTAGTTATGGGACTATAGGGGCTATGGGTAGTTATTAGATCCCTTAGAGAAAAAGTCAGGACTCCCCTACTGCTATTAATACTCTGTGTATGTATGATTGACTGGTGTGGTGTGCCCTCTGGGGATTATTGCTTGCTTGTTTGGGTATTGGGATTGTCTGGGAACTTGGGAGAGCTGAAGACTTGAGGAGATGGAGGCCATTGGAGATTCAGAGATGGAAGGTCAACTGCCAGAGTTGGATAGGAGGTTATTGCTAGCAGCTGCTGAGGAGACTAGGGTTTAGGAGCTAGGCAGAGCTCTAGATTAGAAAGCTTGTTTCTCAAACATGGAATGCCTTGTCTGCATCCATCCTTTCTCTATGATTCAAAGTCTCTTTCAAATATCCACATCCTTCCTTTGGAAGGATCAGTGAATATATTTGAAAGATAGAACTTTTGAGAGGAAACTTTCTGTTTAGTGTTAACAGTTGATGAACCACCCTTGGTAGGTAATTAATTGTCTAACATTCATTCACTTCACTCTTGTGACTGATTCCTCATCCTGGAGGTTTGAACTTGAAGAAAAGCCATTGCTTATAGAAGACTGATGATCAAAGCCCTTGCCTGAAGGCCATGAAGATGGAGATTGATGCTTGTTGAAGCCTGTAGCTGATTGGAGATTACTTGAAGCTAGATGTTGATTCAGAGCTGTTGATGCTGTTTCTTTTGCTGTTGTATTTTATTGCTGATGTATTGATTGGTTTTCTGGACTGTATTGTTTGCTGTTTACCCTGCTGGGTTGGAAGTGAAGTCTGTTCACTTTTGCCTATTGTTTTCTAGGTTCGAGGTTGAGTGGGACTCCCTTGCCTCGCTTGTACTGTTGCATCCATGCATTTTACTGTTTTACTATATATATCTGATATTGTTTCTGTTCCCGTCTATTCCCTTAGGATCTCTGTTTCTCTCTGCGCAAGAGAGGAGCATGATAGACACTAGGTCTTAACCCATGCATGATAACATTAGGTTAGTTTGATTCCCCCCGCAACCGTAGGTTAGATTTCTGTCTCTTTCTGTCTCAAAACAAACAGAAAAACACAATAAGATTTCAAACACAATAAAAGACACTTCTTTCGTAAAAGAACGTGAACTCATCAAGACGTCATTTTTTATCCGCTGGGACTATTAATCAGAAAAACCTTTTTCAGAAGGAATAAAACCAACCAAGACAGACTTGTGTCGTCCGTGGCCCGAACTACGTTTGCTCTGATCTTCCATGCTGTGTGGAAGTACGTAGGCATAGGATGCGATATCCTAGCGAGCAACCTTCCCCTCCTTTCCCGTAGGTAGGCGAACTACGTTGACTCTGATTTCTCGTTCCAGGCGGGAATACGTAGGCATAAAGTGCGATACTTTGCCGAGTCATTTTTATTTTCATTTTCTTTTCTTTTAACCCCTGACCTGTAGAGTAGATAGAATACCAATCCATACCCGAAAACAAGCGTGGATCCCGTCGAGTACGACGGACGTGAGGGGTGCTAATACCTTCCCCTTGCGTAACCGACTCCCGAATCCAGGTTTTGGTTGCGATGACCATACCTTTCCCGTGTTATGTGAGGTTTACTCTGAGCGTTTCCTTTCCCTCCCGTGGGATAAATAACGCACGGTGGCGACTCTTCTGTTCAGCCGGCGCCGATTTTCGCAGTAGCGACAGCTGGCGACTCTGCTGGGGATCCAACGTCCCCTGGCTGCTAAGGACTGCGATAGTGCTTATGCATTTGGGATCCAACGTCCCTTAAGAGAGTCAATCCTAACGCTTGTTTTCCCGTCGAGGATTTTGTATGGATTTATATTTCTGACCTTTATTTTCAGCATTATGTATATTGTTTATTATTGTTGTATTGGGGGGTGACGGGTGTTCTGATATTGAGTGAGAAGCCGGACCTGGGCTTGAGTGCACCTAGAATTAGAGTAGAAAGTAGTGGGCGCGTGCCGGCTTTGCTTGCATTAGTGTCTCATGAAATCTACACTCGGACGAGGTTCTTCTGGTTGGCTTCTTTTTCTACCCTTTGGGTCGAAGGGGTTGTTGGTCAGCTGAATTGTCGACTCCGGGAACCGATCATTTGGAAGTTGGCTAAGTGAGGCCTCTTCAGGATTTGATGATGCCACTCCTTCTGGGAATCGTATCATCAACCCTGAAAGTCTGTGACGCCGACGACCGCATAGGATGCCGTACCATTGCCAGTTATAGGGCCACCCACCTGTGAGGGGATTTGGGGTTATGCAGGTAACCAGACCTTCAGATACCGGGTTGTTCTCGATCAGAGATCCTGGGTATTTATGGAGAGTTATGAGGTCTGTCAGAGACCGTTTGGAGAGGTGTTCTGAGGTCTGTCAGAGACCAGTAGGAGAGTCTTGAGGTCTGTCAGAGACCAATTGGAGATATGATTTGAGGTCTACCAGAGACCAATGGGAGTTATGGTTTGAGGTCTGTCAGAGACCAGTATTGGAGCATTGTTTTAGGTCTATCTGAGACCACGGTTTGATGACTTCTGGATGGTCTATCTGAGACCTTTCTTGATTGGGTTCAGGCTATTCAGCTACAGCTTTGGTCCCTGTTGCATGTTACTTGCATTGCATTGCCTGCATATCCATTACCATTTGCATTTCACTAACGTGTGTCTGTGCTGCAGGTGCATGTGCATTTCCCTAGTTCTAGTGCCCAGACTTCTGAGTATTGACTATGGCTAGTTTGAGGAAGACAGTTGCGTATAAGCTGCCTTCCCCTGATATTACTTCTTTGCTTGGTCTGATATCTCTTGCCGATGAGGAGGTTAGGAGAAGCTTCAGAATGAGTCATGGGAGATTACTGAGATTAGTCTGCAAGCCCACTGCTGATGAGATGAATGGGCTATACACCTTGATGCAGTTCTATGATCCCGCATTGAGATGTTTTACGTTTGCTGACTTTATTCTAGGGCCTACCATTGAGGAGTATGTGGAGTTTACCGAGCTTCCCGTGCAGAACAAGGTTCCCTTTATTCACTCTGCTGCTGAGCCCAAGTTGGAGGACTTAGCCAAAGCCTTACATATGGACGCTGCAGAACTGTTATTGACTTCTTGGCTTGGGGTTTCAGGTTTCTCTCTTGATTTCTTAGTTGGCAAAGCTCAAGAGTACGCCAAGAACGGTTGTTGGGTGGTTTTCAATGCTATTTTGGCTTTATGCATCTATGGAATTGTGCTGTTTCCTAACTTGCCCAACTTTGTGGACCTGGACGCTTTCTATCTGTTTGCTGCAGGCAACCCAGTGCCAACGCTGATCGGAGACTTCTACCACTCATTGCACTACAAGAACGAAAACCGAAGGGGAAAAGTTGTTTACTGCTGTGCTCCTCTATTAAATATGTGGTTCAAAGGTCATCTCCCCATGAAGGGACCATTTGTAGACAGTGCAACCTCAGCCAGTTGGTCAGAGCGCCTGATGAGGCTATACTCCGAAGACGTTGTGTGGTTTGATCGAGACCTGTTGGGGTCTGAGCTCATCTTTAGTTGTTCTGGGTACCCTAATGTGCCGCTGATAGGAAGAAAAGGGTGTATTAACTACAACCCATCTCTGTTCGTCCGTCAGTTCGGATACGCCCTGAAAAACCCGCCAAAGGAGGAGGAAGTACAGGAATCTCTATACTTCACTGGAGATGTGAAGGGGGAGTTATTAGCCAAGTTGCAACATGCCTGGACGCGTATTAACCGCAGAGGGAAGCCTTTGTTAGGAAAGAATGACTGTCAGGCCTATGCACCTTATAGAGTTTGGATTCAGGAGAGGGCTAGTCAGTTGAGGATGCCGTTTCCAGATGCACCAATTCTTGTTCCCGTTCCGGTAGCAGAGCCAGCTACTGTTTCTAGAGAAGTCTATGAACAAGTTGTGAAGGAAAAAGAAGCCTTGATGAAGATTAATGAAGGGTTAGAGCAAGAGTTGGCCCAGGCACGCAGCGAGAAAAACAAGGCCGTATATGCTTTCCAACAACAGATCGAGCTGCTAAACAGGTTAGGGGCTGAGTTGACTGAGGAAAAGAAAAAGCGTGAACGTCTGGGGCAAGAGTTCAGAAGCTCCCATGACATGCTGGAAGCCAAAAAGAAGGCGCTCGACGCAGCACACCGAGAAATCTCCTCTTGCAATAAGACTTGGAACGCCACACTCACTAACAATAAGAAGAGGGAAGATAAGCTGAAGCAGCAAATTTCCGACCTCGAAGAGAAGTTGAAGTCTAGCATCGAGAAGTGCGAGGAGGAAGTGATGACCCGGTATAGTGTCCAGCATGCACTGAACAAGGCAATCAAATCCAGAGATGAAGCAGTGTCTCAGAAGCGAAAGTTAGAAGATTGCTTCGGAGAAGCAACATGGGAAGAAACTGCTGAAGACGTACGCCGTGTCCTTAAGAGGAGAAACCAGCTTGTTGAAGGGCTGCTTGATCGACCAAGCCATCTGGAGACCAAGAAGTTGATAGAGGAGTACCAGACTTTTGGGAGGATTTGATCATTTCATGTAATAACTTGTATGCTTTATTTGCATAGTGCTGACCATCACCAGGATTGTTGGTTGAGGTCATGCCTTCTTTGTACTCTCAGTGATATTGTACCCTGGGCTTAGTGATTCTCCCTGCAATATATGAGGCTTTCTATGATTCAGCTCCGATATTCCTGTTGTCAACACTATCACTGCACCGGCACTTTCACACTAGAACTGGGGGAATGAACTTCCCTAATGCACAGACACATTGCATTGCATTCACATTGCATTACAGGTAATCTTTGAATAGTGTCTTATTTCCTGCTTTTATCAGGTACTTAACAGGATTGCAGATCAACATCCGCACCGATATTCTACCCGCTCCAATTGTCGAAAAATCATGGACCAAATGCAGAACGAGATGCAAGATGTGCGCGAGAAGCTCGCCCTCTTCATGCAGACCATGGAAGCTATAGCGAAAGGACAGGAGAATTTGCAGGCCATGGTCCAGCCTCTGTTGGCCCGAAGCGCTGGTCATGGTAATGAAGATTATCAGTCTGTACGGGTCGATACTGCTCATGGAGACGGTACTCCCACGCCAGTGGCTCCGCCTGTAATCAATACACCTGCTGCTAATGTCAACAACGCTACCACTGCTGTAAATGGTAACGTCGGAGTTGGGAATGAGACTGCTGTCCATAATGCTGGGCTGGGTGATGTCAATTTGGGAGATAATCTAGGAGGCAATGGCTTTGCCAATACTGGATTCGGATTCAACGATCAGGGATTCGATAACACTGGGAACTATGGCTTTAATGCTCAAGGCTTTGGGCAAGATGGTTATGGTATGGTCAATCAGGGTTACGGAGGCTTTGGAAACGGAAACGGTACTGGATTTATGGCTTTTGGTCCTGCTGGAGGTGTTCAAGGGTACGGCAACAGAGGCCGAGGTCCGGGGATGAATCAGATCAGAGCTGGACGTAATAATGGATACGATGGGTACGGGGCTGGAAATGGTATGTGGCAAGAAGATCAGCAGGAGGACGCCTTCTCCGGAGGAGGTTTTGAAGGGCCGATGGATGATTCCCAAAAGATTAGAATGCTGGAAGAGCAGATGAAGGGAGTCTTAAATCAAAGTGCTGTGGGATTGGACATGGCAACCATGGGTCTGGTACCTGGTTTGAGGGTGCCAATCAAATTCAAAGCTCCTGCGTTCGATAAGTATAAAGGAGACACATGTCCGAAAGTGCATGTACGAGCTTATTACAGAAAGATGTCTGCATACTCAACTGATGAAAGAATGCTAATGCATTTCTTTCAAGATAGTTTGTCGGGTCCTTCCCTAGAGTGGTACATGGGGCTGGAGCCAACTGATATCAAGACATGGAAGCAATTAGCAGAGGCATTTGTAGCTCACTACAAGTATAACAACGACTTGGCACCCAATCGGGTCCAATTGGCCTGGCTGTCGCAAAAGAAGGGGGAGAGCTTTAAAGAGTACGCGCAAAGGTGGCGCGATATGGCTGCCAGGGTCCGCCCTCCGGTAGAAGATAAGGAAATGAATGACATGTTTGTCGGCACATTCACAGGTCTGTTTCATGATATGCTGTTTCACACGTCTCTGGCCAGTTTTTCAGACCTGATTCTGATGGGAGAAAAGATTGAACGTAATATTAAGCAAGGAAAGTTCCAAGTCGAGGAATCAACTGCATCTGGCAGTAATAGGAAAGCTTATGGTGGACGCCGTCAGGGCGAGGCAAGCGCAGTATTTGGAGGCCGAGGCCGGGGCCGAGGCAGGGGACGAGGTCAATATCGTCAGCCGCAGCAGGTGGCGAGCGTTACTATTCCCTATCAGCAACAACCACTCCAGCAACAACAACCGGTTCAGCAACAGCCATTGCCACAGCAGCAGCAGCCTCAGCAGGGGGCACAGCAGGTTCAACGAAGATTCCAGGGTAGTAAACCGAGAAGAGTGTTTGAGAAGCCTCCCTCAACATATGCCGATTTGTTGCAGACATTGTTGGGATTGAATCTGGTAGAGAAAAGAACTCTGGCACCAATAACGGGAGCTCCCCCGTTTGGCTACGATGCAAACAGACACTGCGAGTTTCATTCTGGAGCCCCGGGTCACGATATAGAAGGTTGCCATGCTTTTAAGCACGTTGTGCAGGATCTTTTAGACAACAAGACTATCAATTTCGGAACGGCAGGTCCGAATATAGTCCAGAAACCCATGCCCAATCATGGGGCTAACGCCATTCTGACTGAGGAGGGTCTGAATCTTATTATGAATGTTGAAGATTTAAAGACGCCGCTGAGCGAGATAAAGAGCCGACTGTTACAAGGAGGTGTTTATCCAGGATGTAACGAGTATTGCTTAGACTGTTGGACCCTAGCTGGGGGGTGTGAGGATTTGAAGAAAGGCATTCAGGCTTTAGTTGATGAGGGTATATTGCAGTTTGATCGAGCGGCAACTGACGAGCCTGCAGGAGCAGTAGTGGACAATCGGAGTGATGTGGCCACGGTAACGATTCCTCGGAAGACGATCACTATTGCAGCACCAGCTCAGCGACCACCGATCACCATAACTAAGGCCGGGCCAATCCCGTACGAGAACACGAAAGCAGTCCCATGGTCATATGGGTTGGAAGTATATTGTGACGGGATAAAAATTGATGTTAACAAGCAGCCAGCGGAGATTGTGGATAATGTTGTTGGTTCAGGAGGCATGACGAGGAGTGGCAGGATCTTTATATCTCCTGAAGTGGAGGCTGAAAGACTAGCGAAAGGAAAAGGGAAAGTGGTTGAAAATGTTCCGGTACAAGCAAGTGAAAAAGAAGCAGCATCGAAGGATGTAGAAGAGTTCATGCGCTTAATTCGAAAAAGTGATTATAAGATTGTGGAGCATCTGCAGCAGACACCGTCCAAAATATCTATCTTGTCATTGCTCTTATGTTCGGAAGCTCACAGAAATGCTTTGCTGAAAGTCCTGGACACTTCTTTTGTACCCCAAGACGTCTCCGTAAATCAGCTAGAAGGAGTATTGGCACATGTGAATGCAGGCCACAGCTTGGGTTTTACCGATTTTGACTTGACTCCGAAAGGGAGAGATCATAATATGGCATTACACGTATCTGTTGAGTGTAGAGGATCAGTAATGTCGCACGTATTGGTTGACACCGGATCATCTTTGAATGTGTTGCCCAAAAAGGCGATGATGAAGTTGGATGTTCGAGGGATTTTGTGTACACCCAGTGATTTGGTAGTCAGAGCATTTGACGGCACGCGGAGAACAGTCTTCGGATCGATTACCTTGCCTCTGCAAGTGGGGCCGGAAGTGTTTGCAACTGAGTTTTATATCATGGATATACAGCCTGCATACAGCTGCTTGCTTGGAAGACCCTGGATTCATGGAGCAGGGGCAGTCACGTCCACCCTGCATCAGAAGTTAAAATATATGGTCGGAGACAGCGTAGTCACCGTGTGCGGAGAAGAAGACATCCTGGTCAGCCATCTATCGTCATTTAAATATGTGGAAGTCGACGGGGAGATCCACGAGACGCCATGCCAGGCATTCGAAGGTTTGCACATCAAGGACAAAGGTCCCGGGCCGAGCAAAGTGCCAGAGATAGCTGTCTCATCGTATAAGGAAGCTCAAGCTCTAGTGAAAGCAGGAGAAGCCAAGGGCTGGGGCAAAGTGCTGGACATTCCTGTGAAGATGGACCGGTTCGGACTGGGGTACCAACCGTCGTCATCAACTCCTTCCGTGGGGGCCCTCCGTTTCAGAAAGCCAATTACCATCTCTGCCAGTGGAGTATGTCATGAAACTGTCAATGCCGCTTCGGAGTCTGATGAAGGAGACAGCGACTGTGATATGGATGCCTGGATTCAGCCAAGCACGCCAGGACAAGGACTGTGCAACTGGTCTATTCAGGAGCTTGTTCCTGTGACTTTTAAACAGTAATGCTTTGCTTTATTAATTGTTGAATGATCTGATGTCTTGCCCGGGGCATCAGGATTTGCTTAGGGTTGTGTTGTTATAAACATTGCGTGTTAATCATTAAATAAATGGCGTTTTTTCATGTGCAAATACCGTAATCCCTGTCTTTCTTGTTTTATATTTTTTCAATAAAATGGCAACAGGGTTATTCGCTTTATACGCATTTTGAAGCACTTAACCATTCCTTTTGCAGGATAACATTTTCAGATGACATCCTTGAACCACCTATGACTCGTCCCGACTTTGAGCACCCGGTGTTTCAGGCCGAAGAAGAGGTTGTCGAAGATAGCGACGTTCCTGAAGAACTGTCTTGGTTAGTAAAGCAAGAGGAAAGAGCCATTCTGCCTCACGACGAGGTCATCGAAATTATCAATTTGGGGTCGGAAGGGGTTGAGAAAAACATTCGTATCGGAGCCGCGCTGCAGAGTGAGATCAAGCGAAGGCTGGTTGAAATGCTCCAAGAGTATAGTGATGTATTCGCTTGGTCGTATGAGGATATGCCAGGGCTCGATACAGACATGGTTGTGCATCGCCTGCCACTGAAAGAAGATTGCCCACCGGTCAAACAAAAGCTTCGCAGAACTCGACCAGATATGGCAATGAAGATTAAAGAGGAGGTGCAGAAACAGTGGGACGCTGGTTTCCTGGCTGTGACGAAGTATCCTTCATGGGTTGCCAACATCGTACCAGTGCCAAAGAAAGATGGCAAGGTTCGGATGTGCGTGGATTATCGAGATTTGAACAAAGCAAGCCCAAAAGACGATTTTCCACTTCCTCACATTGACGTGTTAGTTGATAATACTGCTCAATACTCTGTATTCTCCTTCATGGATGGCTTTTCAGGCTATAATCAAATTAAAATGGCGCCAGAGGATATGGAGAAGACTACTTTTATAACACCTTGGGGAACATTTTGCTACAAAGTGATGCCCTTTGGTTTGAAGAATGCTGGGGCAACATATCAGCGTGCGATGACGACTCTTTTCCACGACATGATGCATAAAGAGATCGAAGTTTATGTCGATGATATGATTGCCAAATCCCAGACGGAGGAAGAGCATCTGGTGAATCTGCTGAAGTTGTTTAAACGACTTAGGAAGTTCAGGCTAAGGCTGAACCCTAATAAATGCACCTTCGGGGTGAGATCGGGTAAACTGCTGGGGTTTATCGTGAGCGAAAAAGGAATAGAGGTCGATCCTGCTAAAATAAAAGCAATTCAAGAAATGCCGACGCCTAAAACAGAGAAAGAGGTGCGCGGGTTTTTAGGGAGATTGAACTACATTGCCCGGTTCATATCTCACCTAACGGCCACGTGTGAACCATTATTCAAGCTGTTGAAGAAAGATCAAGCTGTAACGTGGAACGAAAATTGTCAAAAGGCGTTCGATAAAATAAAGCAGTATTTGCAGCCTATTGAAGAGTACCAATCGATGAGGTTTGATTTTCCTGACGAGGATATCATGTACCTAAAGATGAAAGATTGTGAAGAACCGTTGCCAGACGAGGGACCAGAGTTGGGGTCCAAATGGAAGATGATATTTGACGGAGCCGTGAATGCTTACGGTAGCGGAATAGGGGCAATCATCACGACACCACACGGGTCGCACATCCCGTTTACTGCCCGATTGACCTTTGCTGTCACCAACAATGAGGCCGAATACGAAGCTTGTATAATGGGGCTTGAAGAAGCCATTGATTTGCGAATCAAGCATCTAGATGTATACGGAGACTCAGCTCTGGTAGTGAATCAGATAAAAGGGGAATGGGAGACACGGCAGCCTAATTTGATACATTACATGAATTATGCAAGGAGATTGTTGCCTTTCTTCGACAAGGTTGAATTGCATCACGTACCGCGGGCAGAAAATCAAATGGCTGACGCCCTTGCCACTTTGTCCTCCATGTACAAGGTCAACTTCTGGAACGAAGCTCCCCAAATCACTATCTCTCGGTTGGACAGGCCAGCTTATGTATTTGCTATCGATGAAGCATCTAACGACAAACCGTGGTATTTTGATATCCTTAATTTCCTGAAGAATAAAGAGTATCCGGCTGGGGCATCCAGTCAAGATCAGAAGACTCTCAGGAGATTAGCGGGTAATTTCTACTTGAATCCGGATGGCGTCTTGTACAGAAGAAACCACGATTTGGTGTTGTTGCGTTGTGTAGACGAGAAAGAGGCAAAGCTTCTCATGGAGGAAATTCACGAAGGTACCTTTGGTACGCATGCTGGTGGGCATGCTATGACGAGAAAGCTGCTGAGGGCAGGTTACTTTTGGCTGACGATGGAAACTGATTGTTTCAAGTTCGCGAGGAAGTGCCACAAGTGCCAAATCTATGCTGACAAGATACACGTGCCTCCGAGTCCTCTAAATGTGATGTCATCTCCATGGCCATTCTCGATGTGGGGAATCGATATGATTGGAAAGATCGAGCCGACGGCTTCTAACGGGCATCGGTTCATCCTAGTGGCAATCAATTATTTCACCAAGTGGGTGGAAGCGGCGTCTTACGCAAATGTAACGAAGCAAGTGGTGGCCAGATTCATCAAGAGAGATATCATTTGCCGATATGGGATTCCCGAGCGGATAATCACGGATAATGGTTCAAATCTGAACAACAAAATGATGAAGGAGCTCTGTCAGAATTTCAAGATCGAACATCACAACTCCTCTCCTTACCGACCCAAGATGAATGGCGCTGTTGAGGCGGCCAATAAGAATATCAAGAAAATTGTTCAGAAAATGGTGGTGACCTATAAGGATTGGCATGAAATGCTACCTTTTGCTTTGCACGGTTATCGTACGACGGTACGCACATCAACCGGGGCAACTCCGTTCTCGTTGGTATACGGAATGGAAGCGGTATTACCATTGGAAGTTGAGATCCCTTCTCTGAGGGTATTGCGAGACGTTCAGCTGGACGAGGCAGAATGGGTGAAGGACAGGTTGAATCAATTGAGTTTGATGGATGAGAAGAGGCTAGCTTCTCTAGCATATGGTCGTTTGTACCAGAGCCGAATGAAGAAGGCGTACGACAAGAAGATACATCCGCGAAGCTTTCAGACGGGCGACCTTGTGCTGAAAAGGATTCTCCCGCCGCAAGCAGATCACAGGGGCAAGTGGACCCCCAACTACGAAGGGCCATACGTTGTTAGTAAAGTCTTCTCAGGAGGAGCGTTGTTGTTGTCCACCATGGACGGAGAAGACTTTGTGTCACCTGTGAATTCGGACGCAGTTAAAAAATACTTTGCTTAAAATAGACCCACTGGACAGAAAAAGAGAGTCCAGGCAAAAATGGGGCATCCTGGCGAACCAAAAACAGAATGAAAGGTTCGGGCAAAAGTTAGGGATAAAATTGAAAAATGTACACCCGCGAAGTTGAAAACCTACACTGGGCGGCTTCGGCAAAAAAGGGTATCCCGGTGAACTGAAAACCCGTAAAGGGCGGTTCACGCAAAAGTTAGGGATTTGAAAAGCAAATGACTGCGGTCCGAATTCAATGAGCATCAATGCGGGAGAATATGTTTAAGGAGCCAGTTATCGGATACAATCTCTTCAGAAGTGGGGATACCGGGAAAGCATTAGAGTCGGATGAGTCATAGGAGGATCATTTCGTGGTGTTCATCTGCATCCCGTTGCCGACATGTGTACAAAATTTAATTTGTCAAAATATTCATGCTTCTTGTGCATACTTATGTATTTGCTTTGCGTAGCTTCCTCATTTCAGGAGTTACATCCCATGTATAAAACTCCGCCCATTCAGGGGCCCGATCAATAAAATATGTTATTCAGTACTTGATGCTGGTTCTTTACTGTTTTGTGCATGATAAAATGCCTAAGTTTAGTGAAGCTAGCATGAGTATAACATCACTGGCCCTTGCCAACAATTGTTAAAGCTTTGAATTAACTGAGTGTAACGTCACTAACCTGAATTGATTGCATAGGCTTGTCGTGTCTTGTTACAGGTTTCATAACCATACGAGGAAGATGATCAAAAGATTGCGATAACGAAAGACTTAATCCCCACGCAGGTCATGCATGTTCTTCCTGAAGAAGGATAGAATTCCCCGGCTAGCCGTAGCTTACCCAAAGGGAGCAGAAAAGTTATTCGTCCTCAACAGAGTTTGACGATTCCAAGGTCGTAAGGCTGTGTTCAGACAGGTTCATCTTTCCCCGCGGGGTCATGCACTCTCCCCCAGCGGAATCAGTGGGTTTTCCCCGAGAGAATAGTCCCACCTCCAGCGGAGTTCTCTTTTCAGCAAGTGTTCTTTCCTCCCTGCGGAATTCGAAGATCAAGGCTCTCCCAAGAGCTGATGGTGGTTCCTGTCATTTATTTTGTCAGGGATACTGTGTAATATCAGTTCACTCTCCAGCAGAGAGTCCGATCATACTGTGCACATCTGCTATTCCCCAGCAAAGTTATATTCCCCAGCAGGGGGTTACCTCAATAGGGTGTTTGGTTTGAGTTCCCAATTTCCCAGCAGGGTTGACTTCACCCTTCCAGCATTTATTTTGCTGGAATAATTCTGTAGCATCTGGCTATCCCCGGCGGAGTCGGCATTATCTTCAGCGTTTATTTTGCTGAAGCAATTTCTGTACTCTAGCAGTTCAGGTGGAGAGAACTCTTGCTTAAATGAACAACCAAATGTTCAAGATCTCGGCATGAGACATCCAATGATAATGTCAGTTTCGGCAATATTCCCCACAGAGTTACCAGGATAAGTTTCTCTTTATTCCCAGGCAGAATTAGTTGTCATCAGGGGTTCCATGAATCAGAATTTCAGAGGCCACCGCCGGTTATCAGAACAGGCGTCCGGTAGTTTGGTTTCCAAATATCCCCAGTAGAGTCCATCTCAAAGTCGCTGTCACGTCAGTGCTAAGAAGTTTGTGGGTGAGGATCATTGGAGAACTAAGTCCTGACGTGGACAATTTATTCCTATATTGACGGGATTTCTTCAGAAGTGGGCGTCCTAACGTGGACAGGTTTATTTCCCCGGATTGGTGAGGTGTGTTAGTCCTAACGTGGGCAGATTCGGGTTCTCGAAATTAGTGGAATGGGAGGTCATGACGTTGACAAAAAGTGATTACTCTTTGTGTTGGTGCCCTGACGTGAACAGATCAGACAAGGGTGTGAGTCCTTACGTGGACAAGTCTTATTTCCTCAGCAGGTCGAAGACGCCTGAGTCCTAACGTGGACAAATCAAGACGAGATCAGTGTCCTGACGTGGACAAATCAAAGAAATTATTATTCCTGACGTGGAGAAGTGGGTCCTAACGTGGACGATGTAGTCCTTACGCGGACATATCAGAAGAGGATTCCTTACGTGGAAAGAGGTGATTCCTAACGTGGAAAGAGTGGAGTCCTTACGTGGACAGAGTAAGATGGCATTCCTTACGTGGAAAAATGTAGTACTGACGCGGACAAATCGGAAGGAATTGGTTGCCTTATGTGGAAAAGTTATGTTTCCTTGCGTGGAAAACGGATAGCATTCCTTACGTGGAAAGAGGCTTGTATTCCTGACGTGGAAAGAAAAGTTGATTCCTGACGTGGAAGAATGATGTACTCCTTACGTGGAAAGTTGAGTCCTGACGTGGACAGGTTCAGAACCAAAGTTGAATTCCTTACGTGGAAAGATTGGAGTCCTGACGCGGACATGTCAAGTGGTATTGGAGTCCTTACGTGGACAGATTGATATAGTTCTCCTTATGCGGAAAGAAGATTGCTTCCTGACGTGAAAAGATGAAAGGGTTAGTCCTGACGTGGATAGATACAGAAGAAATGATTCCTAACGTGGACAGGTGTTACTCCTAACGTGGAAGAGTTTTATTCCTAACGTGGACGATTCAGTTTATGGAAATACAGACGAATTATCCCCAGCGGCGTTGCCGAGATTTTTCTGGGTTAACAGCAAGTGGAATCCTAACGTGGACCAGTTCTAGTTGAGATTTCTTCGTATTGATGACAGACAGAGTCCTAACTTGGACAATCAAGCAATCTGTTATGACAGAATCCTCTTCAGAACGATGAAGACAATCCCCAGCACGGTCGCACGAGATCAGTGGTTTGCCGTAACAGTTAAATTCAGCTGATGAATGTCGTTCCCCAAGCAGGGGCGCAGTTTATTTCTACGGTTGGCAAATTTCCGGGTTCCTAGTATTCAACCATCTCGTACCGAGAATGTCTGAAGGCTCCGGGATCTTCACCCAATCGGGTCCAAGTCGCTTGAATAGGGGCAGCTGTTGCACCCTAAAATTTGCCCAACCTTATTCACTTGGTTTATGTTTCAATGTCATTAGCATTTGCATATAGTGTCATGTGCATAGTCTAATCATCTGCATAGCATAAGCATAGCAAGTCATACAACAGGGGGACCAATCATTATTCTCATCTCTAGAAGCCTATCAGGAGGTTATTATCCCAATTCAATCTCATTCAAGTCATCAGGAAAGAATTTGAAAGCAAAGAGTTCAGCAGATCAAGCCTTGAGTCCATCTCCTAGCTGAGGGTATCTGAGGGTCAACAAGAGGGTTGTGAGCTGTGAGTTGAAGGCATGGAGAGTATCTAGACATTATGAGAGACTTAGAAAGTCATTTAAAGAAGGAGACAGGTCATTGATGAGAGCACAAGAGCTATAGCTGAAGGCAGTCAACTAGGGTTTCATCTGGGTCAACCCTAGGTCAACCCTAGGTCAATTGACTGATTTAAGGGGCATTCAAGTCTAGTGGAGAGATGTGGGGTTCATCATTGGACATATAAAGAAGGATATGGAGATATGCCAAGAAGAATTCAAGAGAAATCAAGGAGAAGAGGAGCTTCTAAATTAGGGTTTCTGTGTAAAATCCCCTAGTTTAGGTCAAATTTCCAAGCAAGATAAGTCAAAATGCTAGCTTCAAATGGATCCTTGGCCAACATGAAACTTGTAGAGGATCTCAAGACCTTTAATTTGAGTGGTGGAAGACATCAAGGAGATTTATAGAACTCAAGTTATGGTCCTTGCAAGTTACAGGTCATCTGAGGTATCTGAAATTTTGTCTGTGAAAGTGACTTGACTTCCAAGCTAGTTTTACCCCTCAAGGAGATTTCAAATGAATTTCTGGTCAACATAGGAATTGTTCCTCATTGTCCTAGCTTTCTAGAATGGTATAGCATGCCCTCATATGATTTGTGGAACTCTACTTATGGTCTTGGCAAGCAAAGGGTATTTTGGTCATTTGTCAGTTATAGGCCATTTTTAAGCAAAGGCCATATCTCCTGTTCCCAAGCCTCAAATGGAAAAACTCAAAACATGAAAGTTGTTCAAAATGTGATTTTAAGTCTAGAAAGAAGGTCACAAATTGTTGGAAAAGCTCATAACATGAAGTTGCATGATTGGTCAAATTTGAACTAAAATGGCTTATAACTTAAATAAAGTCAAAGTGAAAAATGGTTTGAGAGATTTATAAGTCCAAATGGAGACTTCCCATATATGATTTTGGGTCCAAAACACATTCTAAGAACAATGGTTCAAGTACATTTTTGAGCTTAGTGGAAAAAATCAAAGTTATGTAGGGTTGCTTGTAGTTGAAGAAACATAGCCAAAATGGATCAAGCTTGGAATGCAAGGGAAAGTGCAAGAATGTTCTGGAAACTTCCATAGAGGTCTATATAAACATGAAATGGAGATTGATCAAGGGTTGGATTCATTTTTCACCAAAAATTTCCCAAAGTTCTCTCATTCTCCAAGTTGCAAGTTCACTTCAATCTCACAAATTCAGCATCAATTCTCATCAACATTGATCCTCCTACATTTCACCATCATCATGGATCAGAATTGAATCAAAGATTTGGTGGATATTGATCATTTTCGTGCACTTCCATCAAGAACACACAAAGTGCAATTTCAAGTGGAGATCAAGATTCAAGGCAAGATTCATCAAGGTTTTGCAAACAGAATCAAGCACAGCACTGGTGGATCAAGATCCAAGCATCAAAAGCCTCAGATCCACGAGTTCCATCAACATCTCCAAGCTTTTGCATCAGGTGCATTTTCTCTGCCATTGCTCGATTTAGTTAGTTTAGCATTAGTTTGTTAGTATAATAATGATGTAGGATGTTAGTAGGGCATTTCTGGTTAATTAGGAGTAGTTTAGTGATAATTCATAGCAGGTTGTTAGAACTGGTTTGACTTAGAACTCTTAGGATAGGCCATGATAATCTTAGGTTTATAGTTTAGATTGATCTACGTGGAGTGTAGTTTAGATTAGTATAGGTTTGATTGAGAATTATGCTGATAAGTTGCAGAGCATTTTCATGGTGGCCAGAGCTTATTGCTATCGGGTTGAGAGTTATGTTGAGTTTCAAAACAAACTACCACCATAGTCTTGTAGAGGAAGAAAATTGGAGCGTTTTTCATGTTTATATCGTGTTGATCCATGGACTGTGGAGAGAGAACATAGAGCTTGAAGTGTATACGTGCATGTGTATCCATGGTGGAAACCCTAGCTTCATGAACACAAGGAGGAAGAAGAAGCAATCGTGGCTGTCCATTGCGTGTTAGACCATTGACCCAAGACCAAGATCGTGTGGCTCTCATTCGTACTGAAATTTGGAGGGAGAGATGTAGAAGCCAAAACGCACCGTTTCATTTAATGAAACGGGCGGGCTTAGTGCTTTGATCGCTACCCACACCCCCGTGACCTGAGCCCATTGTGAATTGCACGTGAATCCATTTCTATTCTCACCCCCTCCCTCCTTCTCTTGTTTTTTTTATTTTTTAATTTTCTTCATATTTCATTAATCTTCTAAAAATCATAACTAAATGAAAAAATATTATTTTTAACTCATTCTTTTTTTAACATTTTCATTAAAATGTCTAGAAAATTATAAAAAATAAAAATTGCATTTTATTTTTTATTTGATATTTTTCCCATATTTTCCAAATAAATAGCATTTTAAATAGTGTCATTTCATGCATGATTTTATTAATTTTTGTTCTATTAGATGCTTTAATATTTTTCATCCATTCTTTTTAGGTTGTTTAGGTTAGACATTAAACTTGTAGAAACAATTTAGTTCCCATTTTTAGAAATTAATTTTAGGTGCTTAATGTAGGCTTGAACAACATGAACAAACTAGGGTTTTAGGTGATGACTTAGGAGAATCAATTCATTTCCCTTAGGACTTAGGGTTTAACTAGATTAGTTATGGGACTATAGGGGCTATGGGTAGTTATTAAATCCCTTAGAGAAAAAGTCAGGACTCCCCTACTGCTATTAATACTCTGTGTATGTATGATTGACTGGTGTGGTGTGCCCTCTGGGGATTATTGCTTGCTTGTTTGGGTATTGGGATTGTCTGGGAACTTGGGAGAGCTGAAGACTTGAGGAGATGGAGGCCATTGGAGATTCAGAGATGGAAGGTCAACTGCCAGAGTTGGATAGGAGGTTATTGCTAGCAGCTGCTGAGGAGACTAGGGTTTAGGAGCTAGGCAGAGCTCTAGATTAGAAAGCTTGTTTCTCAAACATGGAATGCCTTGTCTGCATCCATCCTTTCTCTATGATTCAAAGTCTCTTTCAAATATCCACCTCCTTCCTTTGGAAGGATCAGTGAATATATTTGAAAGATAGAACTTTTGAGAGGAAACTTTCTGTTTAGTGTTAACAGTTGATGAACCACCCTTGGTAGGTAATTAATTGTCTAACATTCATTCACTTCACTCTTGTGACTGATTCCTCATCCTGGAGGTTTGAACTTGAAGAAAAGCCATTGCTTATAGAAGACTGATGATCAAAGCCCTTGCCTGAAGGCCATGAAGATGGAGATTGATGCTTGTTGAAGCCTGTAGCTGATTGGAGATTACTTGAAGCTAGATGTTGATTCAGAGCTGTTGATGCTGTTTCTTTTGCTGTTGTATTTTATTGCTGATGTATTGATTGGTTTTCTGGACTGTATTGTTTGCTGTTTACCCTGCTGGGTTGGAAGTGAATTCTGTTCACTTTTGCCTATTGTTTTCTAGGTTCGAGGTTGAGTGGGACTCCCTTGCCTCGCTTGTACTGTTGCATCCATGCATTTTACTGTTTTACTATATATATCTGATATTGTTTCTGTTCCCGTCTATTCCCTTAGGATCTCTGTTTCTCTCTGCGCAAGAGAGGAGCATGATAGACACTAGGTCTTAACCCATGCATGATAACATTAGGTTAGTTTGATTCCCCCCGCAACCGTAGGTTAGATTTCTGTCTCTTTCTGTCTCAAAACAAACAGAAAAACACAATAAGATTTCAAACACAATAAAAGACACTTCTTTCGTAAAAGAACGTGAACTCATCAAGACGTCATTTTTTATCCGCTGGGACTATTAATCAGAAAAACCTTTTTCAGAAGGAATAAAACCAACCAAGACAGACTTGTGTCGTCCGTGGCCCGAACTACGTTTGCTCTGATCTTCCATGCTGTGTGGAAGTACGTAGGCATAGGATGCGATATCCTAGCGAGCAACCTTCCCCTCCTTTCCCGTAGGTAGGCGAACTACGTTGACTCTGATTTCTCGTTCCAGGCGGGAATACGTAGGCATAAAGTGCGATACTTTGCCGAGTCATTTTTATTTTCATTTTCTTTTCTTTTAACCCCTGACCTGTAGAGTAGATAGAATACCAATCCATACCCGAAAACAAGCGTGGATCCCGTCGAGTACGACGGACGTGAGGGGTGCTAATACCTTCCCCTTGCGTAACCGACTCCCGAATCCAGGTTTTGGTTGCGATGACCATACCTTTCCCGTGTTGTGCGAGGTTTACTCTGAGCGTTTCCTTTCCCTCCCGTGGGATAAATAACGCACGGTGGCGACTCTTCTGTTCAGCCGGCGCCAATTTTCGCAGTAGCGACACATACTCAATATCCTTTCACTAAATTCGTGGGCCACATATGAGAAACTAAGGGAGGTCAGGAACTAACGGTAAAGGAGAGGGAAAGAAGAATACTATCATGAAGGTAAGCTTCCAATAAATGACTGATATCAAGTATTGAAACATACCAATATGTTTTCAAAATCAAAGGTCAGATGGTGTCCAATCCTGGTGACACGTTGTACGGGACTCAGCTCCGTCATGCCATACCAAATTGAAGCGTGTACATGAAAATTAGCACAAAACACAGAGATTAGTAGAATTCATAGTGTAAAAATCTGTCACAAGAGAAGCTCGAAAGAGCGGAAGTATATAGGTCACATAGAACTCAGCTTCAGCGGACTTTGATGCTGCTTTCTCATACGTATCGTATATCGAAGCTGTCAAAAATATATGCAGAAGGTTATGGAAGGAAGCTAGTGTATCAAATGTCACCGAAGAGAAGGTCATAAGAAGAAATGTTTACCTTTGGTGATTGTTACCTTCGTCAATCCGTCAAAACCGGCAGCATGACTTTGTCACAACCTATGGATGAATTTGCAGAAGTTTTGTGCTTAAGTTATCACCGTGATTCAATAATGGCGCCCTGCATCATTCTAACATCATCAAGAGTCTCCAAATGCGGCATTACCGTGAAGATGTCCAACCTTGCCAATACCTCCAACCGCCTTCAGGATTCCCAATCCTATGTCCTATAACTGAAACCTGCATCAGTTCAAAATGACTAAGTTATGGGAGAACAGATGCAATAAGAGATGCAAATGATTATATGCTTGATAAAATGGATAATGCTCGGCATGATGCGCTATCAATTGTCAAAGAGAGTGCTCGAGTCAAATGCAGTGGTTACCGGAGGAGGTGCTGTTGAAACGACATTATCAGTTTTTTTGGAATACCTTACTACAACTTTATAATTGCAAGAGCAGTTGGCTATAGCAAAGTTTGTTGAGTCTTTTTTTTTATCAATCCAAAGGTGCTTTTTGTCAATGTTGCCAAGGACGCCACGAATCTGATTGCAAAATTATGAGCCTACCACCATACTGCACAAACTAGAACAAATAAGGAGCATGTATCAAGCATGGAAAATTAGAAACAACTTGGAAGCTTGTCATCAGAGGAATTTCAAGGATTCATTGAAGTATGATAATAACACCGAGAAAAACAAGTGAGAATACCTATGTTTAATGTTGGTACAAGCGCCCTGGCCTTGGATATATCTAGACTTGGTCCAGATTCCTAGCAAGCCAAGAAACACAACAAAAGAGAGGGGAGACCATTAGGAGAGCCAACAGAAGTTCTGTGTCTCTGTTAAGAAATTAACAACGAGAACGAGGTAGTAAGACTTGCCAAGAGAACGTCTGGGTTGTTCACGATCTTGCCTTTAAACTGTATGTGAAATCCTTATTTCCCAGGCTGTAACGAAATCTGCAGCATTATCATCACGAATTACAAGAATAATTGATGGAATTCAAAGTGACATGGATGGCAGAAAATATAAATTAACAATGAATCAATAGGCAGTTTCACTATTGGAAGATTATCAACCTCACACAAGAGAATGGAAGTTGAAACATATCATGCTATATGCACCAATACCAGCTCCAGACTGTCAAAATAAACCATCATCATATCAAGAAAAGAAGGGAGTTAGTTATAAGAACTGAGCATGTAGTTATTGCCAAATTCACCAAAGCATAATACAACAAGCTCACCAACTGTCCTTCTTATGAATAATGCTAGCCATCCATTATGTCCATGCTCGCCCTATAAGGACTTCCGTCGCCAACAACAAGATTGTGCCAAGTCAACACAATTTCAGAAGTAGCTCTATCCATTGTCGTGTTGAATTCATGTTGTTAAGCTCCTCTTGTTAAAACCTATGCAGTAACAAAGTGAAGCCAACTTAAAGCTAGGGATTCAAGATCAAGAATAAATAAAGAATGTGAGTTATAAGAAGATACCAACTTTACCGCATGTCGCTACTGCGAAAATCGGCGCCGGCTGAACAGAAGAGTCGCCACCGTGCGTTATTTATCCCAAAGGAGGGAAAGGAAACGCTCAGAGTAAACCTACCGCAAAGACGGGAAAGGAATGGTCATCGCAACCAAATCCTGGATTCGGGAGTCGGTTACACAAGGGGAAGGTATTAGCACCCCTCACGTCCGTCGTACTCGACGGGATCCACACTTCTTTTCTAGTACGGATTGTTATTCTATCTACTCTACAGGTCTGGGGTTAAAAGAAAATAAAATGACTCGGCAAAGTATCGCACTTTATGCCTACGTATTCCCGTCTGGAACGAGAAATCAGAGTCAACGTAGTTCGCCTGCCTACGGGAAAGGGTGGGAAGGTTGCTCACTAGGATATCGCATCCTATGCCTACGTACTTTCATACAGCATGAAAGATCAGAGCAAACGTAGTTCGGGCTACGGAAGACACAGATTTGTCTGTTTATCTTTTATCCTTCTGAAAAAGGTTTTCTCCTGATTACGGGTCCAAGCGGACAAAAATGACACCTTTGATTGGTTTCCAGTCTTTTACGCAAGAACTGTCTTTTATTGATGTTTGACCTCTTATTGTCTTTTTGATTGTTTTTTTGAGATGAGAAGAGAAAGAACTCTAAAACCCTATGGTTAAAATGGGAATCAAAAACTACCCTAATGTTATCATACATGGATGAACACCTAGTGTCTATCATATTTCTCTCTTGCGTAGAGAGAAACAGAGATCCTGAGGGGATAAACGGAAAAGAAACAACACATATACAGTAAAGCAGTAAAATGCATGAATGCAACAGTACAAGCGAGGCAAGGGAGTCCCACTCGACCTTGAACCTAGAAAAAAATAGGCAAAGTGAAACAACTTCACTTCAACCTTATAGGAAAAATTAACAAACAATACAGCAAAGAAGATAAACCCCAACACCAGCCCTGACAGCACCCCAGCTCCTACAGCAGCAACTCTGAAGACACCAAACTCTGACAGTTGATAAACAACAATCTCCCCATGAACCCCAAAGATCTAACTCCAATGGTACCCAAGCTACAACAAGCTTCCATCTCCAAGCAATCACCAAGCTCCAGTAAGCACAGAATATTAACCAGTTGACAGCATTAGACAGCAGATAGCTCCGAATAGCAGTAAACCCTAACTTTAACAGTTGCACAGCTTTGACATGAATAATCTTCATCTTTGTCAATCCTTGATCTTCATCTCTATCTTCAATGGCTTCTTTCTTCAAGGCAAGCTCTCCTGCGAAGAATTAATTTTATGAGAAGAAATTGAATGTCAAACAGTTCATTGACGACCAAAGGAAGCCTATAAACAGTTGACATTGTAACAGACTGTTTCCCTCAAAGTTCTACCTCTAAGGTAAGGCCACTTATCCCTCCTAAGGAGATAGGTGAATACCATATAGGGACCTTATGTCATAGAGAGGAATGGAAGCACAGGAAGCTGTCCATGTTTGTGAAAAAATTCAGTCTATTCTAAGGCTCTGCTTATTCCTATTATTTCCTATGTCTTCAATCGGCTCCAAGCTCAAGCAATCTTCAAGCTTCAACATTTGATCATCATCTTCAATCTTCTCCTTTGATTCTTCATGCTTCCACAAGCTCAAACCAAGCCCACACCCCAAATAAAAACCCAAAAGCCCAAGCAAGCAACATAAACCCCAAATGGAAACACCAAACAATCACACAATTTGCAAAATATACTAAAAATAGTAAAGTAGTATTTAAAAACCTAAGATTTATTCTAAGGGGATTTATATATCTACCCTACATACCCTATATGTCCCATAACCTAATTCATGCTAAAAAAAACCAAAAGAAAATGTTATAGTGCACCTATGTGGAGTTTGAACCCTAATTATACTAACCTAATGTTTTCTAATCAAAACTACTCAAAATTAATCCACAAAAATGGGGAATAAATCTCTAAGGGAACTTAATGCTCTAATCTAACTACCACAAAAAGAATGGAATCAAAATATGGAAAGAAATGCCTAAACAAAATTCATCAAAATGCATGTACAAACAAACATGAAAATAAAAGCAATTAAGTTTGAAAAATCACCATAAATGGAAAAAATACCTAAAATAATATTTTATTTTCTCACAATTTTCTTGAAACAATTATTGAAATAGGGAAAAAAGTCCCAAGCTAAAATGATCATTTTTGTATTTTTTATGAATTATTTGTGAACTATATGCAAACTAAAAGAAATAAAAAGAAATTCAAATAAAAGGATATAGCAGGGGGGTGTAACCAGCAGTCTATTTACATTTCAGAACACCACTAGGCCCAGGAGGGGGGTGCAGTTAACACTGCGCTGGGCCCATGTCTTATTCAGAAAAACATCAAAAAATAAGCAAGCAAAGGGGGGGGGGGGCAAATAGCAGCAAGTCCACTTGTTATTCGTTCTGGGCCCAAACTGGGGGTGTAAATAACAATTGGCCTGAGGCCCAAACCAAATCAAACCAGGGGGAGGGGGTGTGAATGGAATCAAGGGAGTATGGTTCAACAACTAGTAATTGGGCCTAATGCCCAGGCCCACACGATCCTAGCCTCAGCAAAACTAATCAAACCTAAAATTCCTCTACTCTTCTCCATTCCCATGGCACTATTCACCTTCCCCAAATCAAACTCTAAACGGTGCAGACGCGCCCTCTCACACCTCTGAAACCTTCAACCAACTCTCTCCATCTCTCAATACTTGAAACAAAACTCATCACCTCACACGATTCCTTCAACCACTCTCTATCTCGAGATAACTTTTCCCCAAACCAAACTCGTTCATACCCTAACCATCTAAACTAACCTAGATTTCACAAAAAAAACTACAATGAGTACAGATTCGAGCAAGAACCTGGACGGATGACTCGTTGTGGAAGATTCTGGACCTTGATGGTGTTCTTGAGGCGTTGGAAACAAAGAAGATCAAGGGATCTGGAGGCAGATGAACCGGTGAAGAAGCTTGAAGCAATCTTCTGGAAATTCTCGTTGAAGCTTGAAGGATCTGGAGATCACGCTTGGAAGCTCCTATGAATCACGATCTGGAAAACTTGATGAATCTTGGATGAGCTTCGATGGACTTTTGAAGATTCACGGCAAAGTTGAGGCGCGATGAAGGAGGATGAACACAGATTTGACGAAGGAATCTGGAAAAAAACAAACGTGGCGATGAATGTTCTTGACGAGAGTTTGAAGGACGATGAATGAATCTGGAAAAAACTCCGTTGAAGGTCGTTGAATGTTCTTGAGGAAGAAGATTTCTGAAAAAAAATGTTGTGAAGATTATGAAGTTGGATCGGAGAAGATGAAGATTGGAACTTGGATGAATTTTCTGGGTTTTTCCAGTTTTCGGTGAAGTTGGCGGTGGTCGGAGGCGGTTAAGATTACCGGAGGGGGTCGGTTAGGGTGGCCGCCGGTCTTTGCATGGCCGGCGGTGAAGGGTCCGGCGATGTGATGCGGTGGCAAGAGGGAAGTGTGAGCGAAGGCCACGTGTGTGGGGAGTGAGATGAGGGTGCTACACGTGGGGGCATGCAGAATGAGAGAGAGAGTGAGGTGGAAGGGTTTTTGCTGCACGCGTGGCATGCCTGTCATCGCCGGGGACTTGGACTCTAAACTTGGGCTGATTAATGGATAATTGGCCCATTATGACTTAAATTCTGATTATTGGACTCAATTAACTAAACCAAATGACAATTAGACTAATTAACTAAAAAAAATTAAAAATAAAATCCTGATTAAAAATAAAACGAAAATCAACTAAACCTAATTAAAATCCCTAATTAAACCTAATTAAAACCTAAAACGAAAATTAAAATAAAATTCTAATTAATCTAATATTAATCCTAATTAACCTATAAAACGAAATTAAAAACATAAACTCCTAATTAGTCTAAAAAAATAATATCTAAAAACTATTATAATATCTAAAAAAAATATTTTTTTAAAACTCTAATTAATTCTGAAAAAACAAATAAAATCTAAAAAACATTTTCTTCCTTTTTTGTTTTAAAATCTAATCTACTAATTTGAAAAACAATAAAACTCTAATAAAATCTAAAAAAAACAATACTATCTATATTTTTAAAATCTATCCTCTTTTTTTTTTTTAAAGAAAAATAATATCTATTTCTATCTATTTAAAGAAACTATTAAAAGGAAATTAATATCAAAAAACTTTAAAATCTATTAAATCTCTAAAAAGGAAAAGAAAATTTATTTAAAATTCTAAAAATTATAAAGAAAACTATTAAATCCAGAAAAAATCCAATTAAATGCATTAAAATCTAGAAAAATGACAGAAAAACCCTAAAAATGCCAGGAGGCCGATTAAACTGAATAAAACCCAATTGCGCAACCGTAGTGAAACCCTGGCACCGAGATGGCCTGAAAACACCAGGAACGAGCACCAATTCTCAACAGATTTTTATTCCAACCGGCATGAACTGGCTGAAACGCCAGGGGCTATAATCCCGATAAAAACCAATCTGAATGATAAAAATGCAATGCATGCCGTATGCGAATGCGAATGCAAAATGTGTCGAAGCATAAACCAGATATGGGGACCGGTTGGTCAAATTTTAGGGTGCAACACCGCCAAACCGCACCAGCATGTGTCCAATACGCTGTCCATAGAAGTCTGCATAATGAGTGGGGATATCAGTAGAGTTCTCACTAAATATTAAGAGACCAAGTTTGGATATTAGGCAAACAATATGACAGACTTCGGTACATTGTATGGACACAAAGAAAAAAACATACCATTCAATCAAAGTCCCAGTCAGTTCACAGTGCAAAAAAACAATGAGAAATGTCTTTCGGATAATTGAATCTCCGGTAGGGCGTTGTTATAGTAAGAGTTGAAATTGGAGGTTGCAGACACATTTGATGAAATTTCCATAGAAATCAACAAGAACTCTGATTCTTTGCCTTGAAGCTTTAACTATGTTTTGTTACTGCCGTGGACTACTCCATAATTATCATAAGGAAGTGGATGATTGACCTTTTTGAGCAACAGATTGGACGTCCCAACCATGGATTTGAAGCTAATGGAGATGTGTAAGGGATGCGTAAGCTCCGCAGGATGCCTTCCATTGCTGCCAATGAAATCTCCATAAAACTGCATAATCCAATATCAAGCATAACAGAATGGGTCAGCATGAATATGATTGAGACAGACTTAGCTATGGCCAAAGTTCCATTCACCATGATCACATTGATGTTGTTGATCTTCAGCTTGCATCCGTTGGCTCGAGAATGTCGTACATGAAAAGGAAATTGAAGAAACGTTAGTATGAGATGGTACATGCGTATGCTAAGACAATTACACAAATGGAATTTGTATTTGAAAAGAGAAAGTAACAGAGAAACATTCGAGAACAGCAACACCACATAGAAGGAGAATTCAGACAACATTCCAGATTTATTGGATTCTGATGGTTTCCTGTTACCGGTACCCTTATGTTATGTGGCTTGTTCCTTATTCTCCACAATGTTACAGCAGACGCTTATGTAGCCATGAGTGAGTGGATCCAATATCCTACTGTAAATACAGCTTTAGATGGCATTCTGCCCTGTGTCGACAACGCCACAGCTCAAGTAACTTTGTTAAGAAGCAAAGAAGTGACTTCTGAACTAGTAAACTTGGTGAATCAAGTTATTGCCAATGTCTATAACATCAACCTTGCGCCCAATTTCACGCTATTGTACTAAAATCAATCTGGTCCTTGACGCCACTTCTTTGGGATCCTTTCCATCCTGACATAGGCAATGTGACTTCGGTGAGGTGAATCCAGGCAATGAAATACAGGATTATGAAACCTTACGCATGACCAAATTTCATGATAAATAGAACCAAGTCACTATAGTGGAATACCTGAGTTCATCTGGACGACATTAAAATTGAAGAAGAGTTTCGCCTCTAGAGCCAACAGAAGGCTGCATGTCATCCTCGAATCTCTCAACATTGTCCTCACGCCAAATTTGTGAACAAATTGTCAAGTTCTTTAAAGTTGTCTATAGGTTAATTCATGCCATCAAACTATCACATATATTGAGCTACGGTCCGTGTGCTTGCCGTCATAACCAAATCTCCAAATTCAAGCCCTGCCACGAGAAAAAAAAACGACCCCATAAAGATCAGAGCAAAAGCAAGCAGAGGTCACAAATAGATGTTGAAAGAAATTCAAATAATTGAGAATTAGTATGTAGTCAAGAATAAAGAGGCAAAGTCAGAGTACATTTCAAGTCAAAATAAAGACTTCCACATCAGCAATTTGACAAGCTGTGAAAAGCCATTTTTTTTACATAGTAAAAAAACTCAGTAAAAACAGATATTTTAAAAGTTCACTACAGACAAAGAAGGGGTCACTGTCGTTCAAATCCCAGAAAAGCAGAAATTGTGGTATAACACATAACGGAATTGTACTACCCAATACACCTCATCGTCCTACCTCACACGAATCAAGCTTCTTCTTCAGCAAATTTTGATTTCTCACACGTATCAAAAACCCTAAAAATCCCCTATAAATATAACCCCCAATATTTGCAAAAGGAGAGAAAAAAACCCTAACATTACTCTGCCCAAATCATTACCCAAACCCCACTACAAAGCTCATTTCAACAAAGGTTTCTCAGATTCACCATTTTGAATCCGAGTAAACTTTGAGTTTGAACACACACACATTCATTTGAAAATACGCATTTGAAAGGAAAAAGAAGTAGAAAACGAAAGAAAGAAATAGGGGGTGGCGCGTTGAACTTACTCGGGGTAGCATTTCTCTTGAAAATTAGCCGGAACATCGAACTCAGGTTTTGCATCTTATCTTTACTCGATATTCATGCGGTTGTCATGCTTTAAGGTGTAGATTTGTCTTTAAATCCTTCAATGTTAGCTCGAATCAAGGTTCGGAACCTTCTTGTAGTTAACCTTTGCGTATCTATGAATCTTGTTTGAAGGATTGTGGGGCTTCCGTTTTGGTCATGAGTGGTCGAAGCCGTTTAGGGTTTGAGGAAAGCATTGGGATTCTGGGTAAATTCCGGTAGTTGAAGGTCTTACTAGTGGTTGTTGTTTGTTTTCACGGAGGTTGTAAAGATTTGGAAGTGTGGGTAAGAGCGAGGTGATGGTCGAGTTTTTCGGAGAGAGAGAGATTAATATTCTGGTTTTGATTTTTATTTCCTATGACCCTTTTGAAATCCACAACAGATGTTTTAATTGATACCTGATCAGACATGCTTTATTGTTGCCTTTTCTTTTTCTAAAAGTAAGAATTAAATGCAGTGGCTCTATTCCAAGAAAACGTATGAGGGTTTTATCTGAACCTGACCCCCTTTGTTTCCTCTGCGGGTCAACATGGTGTGAGGCTGTTTAGGATTATATATTTTAATTAGTACTTGATAGAACTTAATAGGGTCACACTTCAGAAAATAATTACATATAGAATTTTATATTCATTAGTAATATTATTAGTCTTCCTTGGATTTTCTTTATGAATATATATTTTCTTATAATATGACTTCACTCAAATTCTTTTTTTAAAAAGTTTTATAGTAATTATTAATATGGTTAATAATATTAATAATATTATTAGATTTTTTATATTTGATATATGCTTGATAATTTGATTCTATTTAGATTCTATTTAGAATTTAATCTCAAAAAATATTTTCATTGTTTAGAATAAATAAATTTTTTTTTATTATTTGAAAGTGGTGGATCTTTGGAGTCTAGCACTCCTTGGATCCTTAAGCGACCGCTCTCGAGGGTGCACACCTTGAGTTGCGGTCGTTTCGTCTTTCATCTTTAAAATCACTTAACGTTGTTTAAACCTTTCAAGGTAGGTAAACCCTAATTCAAACAATAGGTCTACCCTATTTTAACCCACTTACGTCAAATCCAAATTATTTTCTTAAATTAAAATCACGAAAGAATCGAGTTCTTGGGAGTCGTGCATTCCTCGAATTCGAGAGTGACTACTATTGAGGCGTACGCCTTGAATGGTGTGTGTCGTTCGAACTTTCGTTCCTAAAATACCTCCTTTAATTATTTGGACAAGTACTCTCACTGTCCAACAAACACTATTTTATAATTAATGGAATGAAAAGACATCGTTGGGATCTAGCATTCCAACGATATCCCGACTAATTGATTACGAGGCTGACGTCTCGCTTATCGAACAGTCGTCATTCCTCCTAAATTTCCAACTCGTCTAACCTCGTTCCTTACCTTTGTGCGATCTAGTTTAAACCCTAGTATGTTTCTAAACCATACGTCAAATCCAAACTATTTTCTTGATTAAATTACGAAAGAACTGAGTTCTTGGAGTCTCGCACTCCTTGAATTCTTGAGTAACCACTCTTGGGGCGTACGCTTTAGGTTGTGGATTACTCGACCTTTTCGTACACAAAATGCATGCCCTAGCTACTTTGACAAATACCGTCATTATCCATTCAAATACACTTTCATAATTAATTGAGTGAAAAAGGTATCATTGGGATCTAGGCATTCCAATGATATCCCGATTAATCGATTGCGAGACTGGCGTCTCGTTTATCGAGTAGTCGTCATTCTCCCTTAAAATATTCAACCCAACTCTTTTCTCGCCTCCGTGCGATTGAAACTTTCTCAACATGTTTCATAATTAGCCGAATGAAAAAGGGTGTCGTTGGAATCTAGCATTCCAATAATGCCCCGATTAATTGATTACGAGACCGACGTCTCGTTTATCAAAGAGTCATCATTCTCCATCAAAATTACCTAACCAAACTCCCCTTTCTCGCCCCCGTGCGATCAAAACCTTAAACCTATTCAAATATATCCTCTAACCAAAACATCCAACGCGATAAACCTAATTCCTCGCCCTCGTGCGATCTCCAGCCTAAACACTCTTAGAAAGAACATTGTTTAGCCCATTCTTCTGCGCATAACAAACTAGTGCTTCAGCCTCCCCTAGCGAGCAGACAAGCCAACGTTTAGCAGTTAGAATGTGACCTAAACTCTCGTTCATTCCAAACACAAACCTTTTACCGTAGTTAGCCCGAACTACAGCTGCTCTGATCTCTCATATCTGTTGAGAGTACGTAGGCATAGGATTGCGATGATTCTAGCAAGCACAATCCCCCTCTTTTTCCCGTAGTCCCACGAACTACGAATGCTCTGATTTTCCACTTCTTATAAGTGAAGATACGTAGGCACAAGGGCCCCAATCCTTGGCGAGCTCTGTCCCGCTCATCACACGGGGTTGGCCCAATCCATCTCTCCATCGTGGAGGGCCTAGCTCATTGATCAATTGTTGCGCGCGGATCAAAAAGAGTGTTTTTGATGAAAACGTAATACAGCGACAATTCAACTCGGATATCGTCTCAAGGATTCTTTTCTGTGATTAATCTACCAAATTCAAAATGGAGGAGGAGTTGGTTTGGTTTCTAATCGGATAAATAAAGAAAATGCAATTAAGCGGTTAAAATAAGTGATTATCAAAATAGTCAATCTACTGTTTTTGGTTCCGGCTTATCACGGTTTCTACCTTACCAATTTCCTAAGCGATTTCGATCTCTATTCGATTCCTATGTCAATTAACAAGCGCAAAAGACATAAACTAGATTAACAATCCTATATTCCAAATTAAGTAAACGGATTAAGTTTTCGTGAGTTAAGCAAACACGAATTATAAACGCGAATTAACGACAAAGCGACGTAACGGCGAATAAATGCTAAGGATGCAATCATACGATTTAATCAAAACAATTCTATAAACTAACAGATTAAGCAAAAGCAATACATAGAATAGTGTTGAAAGAGAAACGAATTAGATTGATAAAGTAAAAACCTCAAAGCGTTGGAACGCGATTACAGCAGAATGACTCTAAGGAATTAGCTCTCCATGGTTCCTCTCAAAGCTCCGAATGTATTTTTCGTGAAAATGTAACTAGGTGAACAGTAACACGAGTATTTTTCCTTTTAAAAGAAAGCAAATTCGGGTCATAACCCAACTGGGTCGAAAACATAACCCAGCCCAATACATGACCCAACACTAAAATAAAATTCTAATGCAGTAACTTCAAACGGAATTCTGGAATTTTTGGCTCCGAATCTGACTTCGACTCCAACACGAAAGTCGTAGCTCTCTCTCTTAGCTTTCCGGCGATTTTTAGAACGCCTCAAACGGATTTCCGGAACTCCAGTTATGATCGGTTCCGTGCAGACTGCTAAAGCTGAAAAATAAGTGCGATAATCAAATTAAGCCAAAAATAAAAGAAAATATAAAACAAAATAAAACAGAAAAATAATCAAGATAAAGTAAAGAAATGCCTCAGTAAAAATATAGGAGAAAGGGCATAAATATGCATTGATCACTCATCACGCTGGGAGCGCTTAAGCGTCTCCCCATGGACACAAACCTTAGGATCTATGACATTTTGATATT
>OZ012735.1:569700916-569810507 GCA_963859935.3 Lathyrus sativus | reverse complement strand
GGTTAAAAAGAAAATAAAAGGACTCGGCAAAGTATCGCACTTTATGCCTACGTATTCCCGTCTGGAACGAGAAATCAGAGTCAACGTAGTTCGCCTACCTACGGAAAGGAGGGGAAGGTTGCTCGCTAGGATATCGCATCCTATGCCTACGTACTTCATACAGCATGAAAGATCAGAGCAAACGTAGTTCGGGCCACGTACGACACAGGTCTGTCTTGATTGATTTATTCCTTCTGAAAAAGGTTTTTTCTGATTAACAGTCCAAGCGGACAAAAATGACGTTTTGGTGAGTTCACATTCTTTTACGAAAGAAGTGTCTTTTATGTGTTTGAAATCTTTATGGTGTTTTCCTGGTTGTTTTGAGAAAGAGGAGACAGAACTCTAACCTATGGTTGCGAAAGGGAAACAAACTAACACTAATGTTTCATGCATGGGTTAAGACCTAGTGTCTATCATGCTCCTCTCTTGCGCAGAGAGAAACAGAGATCCTACGGGATAGGCAAAAACAGAAACAATATCAGATATAATAAAGCGGTAAAATGCATGGATGCAACAGTACAAGCGAGGCAAGGGAGTCCCACTCAACCTCGAACCTAGAAAACAATAAGCGAAAGTGAACAGGCTTCACTTTCCACCTAACAGGTTAAACAACAAACAATACAGTCAGGAAAACCAAACAATACAGCAGAAATGAAATACAGCATTAATAAACAGCTTCAGCAGCTCTGAATCAACATCTGGCTTTAAGTAATCTCCAATCAGCTACAGGCTTTAACAAGCATCAATCTCCATCTTCATGGCCATCAGGTAAGGGCTTTGATCATCAGTCTTCTATCTGCAATGGCTTTTCTTCAAATTCAAACCTCCAGGATGAGGGATCAGTCATAAGAGTGAATTGGGTGTTAAGCAATCAGTTGACTACCAAAGGTGGTGAACAGACTGCCTCTAACACATAAGACATTTTCTCTCAAGAGTTCTATCTCTTAGACACTATCACCAAGCCTTCCAAAGGAAGGGGGTGAGTTTCTTAGAGAGACTCTGTATCACAGAGAAGAATGGATGCAGACAAGGCAATCCATGTTTGAGAAACAAACTTTCTAACCTAGAGCCCTGCCTAGCTCCTAAACCCTAGTCTCCTCAGCATCTGCTAGCAAGAACCTCCTCATCAACTCTGGAAGTTGGTCTTCAGTCTCTAGATTTCCAATGGCTTCATCATCATCAGTCTCAGCTTTCCCAAGTCCCCAGACAATCCCAATACCACACAGACAAATCAATAATCCCCAGAGGGCACACCACACCAGTCAATCAGATATATACAGTACATTAATAGCAGTAGGGGAATCCTGACTTTTCTAAGGGAATCTAATAACTACCCATAGCCCCTATAGTCCCATAGCTAACCTATTCAATCTCTAAGTCCTAAGGGAAGTGAATTAATTCTCCTAAGTCATCACCTAAAACCCTAGTTTGTTCATGTTATTCACACCTAAACTTAACACCTAAAATTAATTTCTAAAAATGGGAACTAAATTGTATCTACAAGTTTAATGTCCAACCTAAACAACCTAAAAAGAATGGGCAAAAAATATTGAAGCAATTAATAGAACAAAAAATAACAAAATCATGCATGAAATGAAACTATTTAAAATGCCTATTTATTTGGAAAATATGGGAAAATATCAAATAAAAAATAAAATGCAATTTTTATTTTTTATAATTTTCTTGACTCTTTAAAGAAATAATGCAAAAAGAATGAATAAAAATATGCAATTTCTGATTTATTATGAATTTTCAAAAATGAATGAAAATAAAAGGAAATTAAAAAATGAAAATAGAAAGAAATAAAGGGGGGGGGGGGGGGGGGGTAAGAATAGCAAGCAGATCAGGTTCAGCGCATTGGGCCCATCAAATTGGGGGGTGCGAATAGCTGTCTGAGCCCAAGTCCCCCCATTAAATGAAACGGCGCGTTTCAATGCTTAAAATTTTCCCTCCGTTTTCCAATTGAATATGATCGTTAGATGAGTCCTTCGGTCAAAAGTCAAAAGGAGATCGTGTGGCTCCTGACCCTTCTTCAACCTCCAGCCACTTAGGGTTTCAGAAAACCCTTCTCATGCACGATTCTTCCACTCGATCTTTCTCCATGCTCCCTCGATGGAAATGAAAAATTCCAAGCCCTAAAATGATCTACTAAACACAAGGAATCCATGCCTGGTCCTAGTTTTGGCTAACTCTCCTTGTGGACCCCAAACAGAGGGCACGAAAACCAGGGTTCACCATACTTGTCTGATGTCAACTTTGCCAGAATTCAAACCTGATGATCTACAGTTACTCTACAACTTTCCTCATCATTCTATGCCTGATCACATCATTATAATCCACTACACAGCTTGTTCTTGGAGCTTACAGAAATGGTAATCTGCCATGGATCTTCACAAAACTATCTCTAGATTTCAAGAATCATTCCCCTATGGTCTCTAAACACTCCTAGCCTAACCACATGATCTACAACAGCCTAAATGATGAGATTCGAAGAATTTTGCATACCTTGCAAGTGGTGATGGCAATGGTGGATAAACTCCAATTCAAGCCTTGATACTTGCTGAAAGTGATCTTCAATGAGTGTGTATGCTTCTGTTTGACTGGTTCTTGCTCAATCTTTGTGAATCACTGTATTCCACTCTCATGCAAGTTGGAGTTTGAACTTGGATCTCCTTTTCCAGCACGAATTCCTTCCACTTTCCTTTGCCAAACACTCTAGGATGATGGTGGATGATGATGATAACAGCAAGTGGAATGGTAGATGAAGTTTTAATGGAGTTTGGATGAAAATGCAACTTGGAGTGAAGAAGATGAATGGTACAATTCTTGATCAATTCAACCATTTCTTGATGTGAATCATAGTGTTTGAATGATGATGATGAAGATTCAATCAACAAATGTAAGAATTGAGGGAGATTATGGAGAGTTTGTGAAGCTTATGCAAATTGAAGAAAGTGTGGAAAATTTGGGGTTTTGAACAAATGGAATCACCAACCATGGCATGAACCAACTTGTATGAATATATAGATGAGGTTAGAACCTCCTAGAAACTTGGAGAAGTTTCCCTTGCATTTTTTCCTTGAAATTGGTTTATGTTTCTTTCATTGTAAGCAACCATGGATAACTCTCAAATTATGAACTAAACTCAAAATTCCACTTTAGCCAATGTCTTTAAAATGCCCTTTCCATTCAAAATGACCTATAATTTTGCTTCATTGGCCAAGATATGAAAAATCTCATTTTTAAGTCCATTTTCCTTCATTAAATTCAACAATTTTGAAAACTTGTGCTATGAATCTTTCAATCTCTCATGGTCACTTTTCTAGACTCAAAATGTCATTTGGAGCAAGTTTGATGTTGTAAGTTTTTCATTTGAAGCTTCCTTGTGTGAGTTTTGGGCATAGGTTAAAATGACCTGTAATTCACAAATGACCAAAATACCCTTTGCTTGCAAGACCATAAGTAGAGTTCCCCAAATCATATGAAGGCATACTATACCATTCTAGAAAGCTAAGAAAATAAGGAACAACTCTTATGTTGACCATAAATTCATTTGAAATCTCCTTGAGGGGTAAGAATTACTTGGAAGTCAAGTCACTTTCACAGACAAAATTTCAGATACCTCAGATGGCCTGTAACTTGCAAGGACCATAACTGAGTTCTATAAATCTCCTTGATGTCTTCCACACTCAAATTAAAGGTCTTGAGATCTCTACAAGTTCATGTTGGCCAAGGATCCATTTGAAGCTTGCATTTTGACTTATCTTGCTTGGAAATTTGACCTAAACTAGGGGATTTTACATAGAAACCCTAATTTAGAAACTCCTCTTCTCCTTGATTTCTCTTGATTACTTCTTAGCATAACAACATATCCTTATTATCCATGTCAAATTATGAACCCCACATCTCTTCAATAGACCTGAATGCCCTTAAATCAATCAATTGACCTAGGGTTGACCCAGATGAAACCCCAGTTGACTGTCTTCAACTGCAATTCTTGTGATCACATCAACAACTTGTTTTCTTCTCCAAATGACTTTCTAAGTCCTCCTAGATGTCTAGATACTCTCCATGCCTTCAATTCACAGCTCATACTTTCCTTGATGATCCCCAGATACCCTCAGCCAGGAGATAGATGAACTGCTTGACCCATTGACTTGATAGCTTTCAAATTCTTTTCTGATGACTTGAATGAGATTGAATTAGGATAATAACCTCTGGATAGGCCTCTAGAGATGAGAAAAATGCTTGGTCCCCTGTTGAATGACTTGCTATGCTTATGCTATGCAGATTATTAGTCTATGTACATGACTCTATTATGCAAATGCTAATGATATTGAAACATAAACCAAGTGAATAAGGTTGAGCAAATTTTAGGGGCGCAAAAAGATGTACTTGATTGGATCCATCTTAGAGATTAAATATGTGGTGTGTGTCAGCATGTATTGTCTGAGGCGTCCAGCAGCCCATGCAAGTGCACAACAAGTTTTCTCAAGCAAAGAGTATCTAGTCTCACAGTCGTTAAACTTTTTGCTGAGATAGTATATAGCATGCTCTTTCTTGCATGAATCATCTTGTTGTCCTAATACGTAACCCATGGATCGTCTAGCACAGTTAAGTACATAATGAGCGGCCTTCCAGGAACTGGTGGTATCAAGATCGGTGGTTCTTGCAAATATTCTTTGATTGCATCAAATGCCTTTTTGGCATTCATCATTCCACACAACCGGCTGATCTTTCCTGAGTAACTTAAAGATTGGGCTTGCAAGTGGCTGTGAGATGTGAAATAAATCTTGCGATATAATTCAACCTCCTAGAAATCCACGGACCTCCTTTTCGGTCTTTGGGGCAGGCATGTCCTGAGTCGCCCTTACTTTATCAGAATCCACCTCAATCCCTTTCTGGCTTACATAAAGCCCAACAACTTTCCAGACCGCACCCCGAACGTACATTTGTTGGGATTAAGTCTCAACTTGAACTTCCTCAGTTTGGCGAACAACTTTTCCAAAATTAACCAAATGTTCATCTTCAATCTGGGACTTAGCAATCATGTCGTCAATGTACACTTCGATCTCTTATGAATCATATCATGAAAGAGTGTTACCATTGCACGTTGGTACGTTGCCCCAGCGTTCTTTAATAACAGAATGTGCCTTATGGTGTAATGAACGTGGTCTTTTCCATGTCATCTGGATCCATCTTAATTTGATTGTAACCAGAGAATCCATCCATGAAGGAAAAAACGGAGAACTGAGCCGTATTATCTACCAACACATCAATATGAGGCAATGGAAAATCATCTTTAGGACTTGCTCTGTTTAAGTCGCGGTAATCCACACACATATGGACCTTTCCATCCTTCTTTGGCACGGGAACGATATTTGCAACCCATTGCGGATATTTGGCCACTGCTAAAAACCCTGCATCGAATTGCTTTCGGACTTCATCGCGGATTTTCAGAGCCATATCAGGACGGGTTCTTCTCAACTTCTGCTTGACGGCATGGCACTCTTCTTTGAGTGGCAACTTGTGTACAACGATGTTCGTATCTAGACCAGGCATGTCCTGATATGACCATGCGAACACATCAGCATATTCTCGAAGGAGCCCTACCAACTTTACCTTGACAGTATCCTGAAGAGACGCGCCAACCCTTATCTCTATTTTATTTTCTTCTGAACCTAGGTTGATAATCTCGACATCCTCTTTATGCGGCATAATGACCTTCTCTTCTTGCTGCAGCAACCTAGCCAATTCGTTGGGGAGCTCATCCTCGTCTTCCTTATCCGCTCGGTATATTGGACAATCAAAATCATAAAGGCCTATAGCAGTGTCGATATCAAGGACCTCGGTAGTGTCTCTGCATGTTTATGATTTATGCAGCTTATTTAGGAAAGTGAGTGCGTGAAAGAAATGCCATTAATTATGAAAAATGAGCAAAAGAATTGAATGCAAATCAAAATTTATTCACGTTAAACATGTTTCGAAACATCAGGAGGCCCGATACAAAGCTCCACTACGCCTTGGGCAGAGCGTAGGGTTTTGAAAATTAATTAAAACTTTACTTTTGAAGAGGGAAGAATTGGGGTATTTCGATGGTCTTCCAGTTCTTCAATTCTTCACCAGGTTCAGCCTGTCGGATCCAGCTTGCGGAGACTTCTTTGTCATCAGCCTCATCTTCAATTACCATGGCGGAGGTATGATCGAAGATATGCCCGGCGCTCTTGAAAATTTCTGCTACAGGAGGAATCTCCTTCTTGTCACGTGCAACCATTGCTGTGTTGGACGAAGGATGGTATCCTAGCCCAAATTTGTCGAACTTTTCAGCCACTTCCACCATCTTTCCCCAGCCCTGGGCGTTCCCCTCATCTACAACCATCTTAGCCTCTTCATAAGAGGCCATTGCTGATCTTGAACTCTGACTGTCTGAAATTCGTTGTACCGCTAATGTATTCACCATTTCAAAAGACTGAAAAGGCGTTTCCACCGTTTCCCCTTCAACTTCAATGTACCTGAAGGACGTTAAGTGGCTTACCAAGATATCCTCCTCTCCTCCAATCTGAACTACCTTGTCATTACTGACAAATTTTAGCTTTTGGTGAAGGGTGGAGGTAACAGCTCCTGCATAGTGAATCCAAGGTCTCCCTAGAAGACAGCTGTACCCTGGATAAATATCTATTACTTGGAAAGTAATGGTGAAGACAGTTGGCCCGATTTTTATTGGCAAGTCCACATCACCAATCACAGCACGCCTAGAACCATCAAAAGCTTTGACTACCAGAGCACTTGGCTTCATGCTAACTCCTTTTACTGGCATTCTCTCCAGGGTGACCTTGGGAAGCACATTCAAAGAAGAACCTGTATCCACTAAACTCGGGATATCAATGTGTCTTGGCACTTGATAGAAATATGGAGAGCTTTATTGTGGTTTCTCTTCTCTGCAGTCAGGTCATCATCATTAAACCCAAGAAAGTTTCCGGTTGTTACGCTAGCTATCACATCATCGAACTGGGCTACGGTGATATCTTTAGCAATATGCGCGGTGCTCAACACCTTCATTAAAGATAACTTGTGGGCCTATGAACTAAGTAACAACGAGAGCATGGAAATTCTGGCTGGAGTCTGGTTTAGTTGATCAATCACTTTGTAATCACTTTTTCTGATGATCTTCAAAAACTCCTCAGCTTCCTTTGGTGTAACTGCTGCCTTTGGTGATGACACCTCAACAGGTGGCTCAACACTTGGTAGTTCAACTGTAGCTTTTTCTTTATTTCTAGCTGGCACTTCCACTGGTTTGGCGGCAAATAAACGACCGCTACGGGTCATCCCACTAGGCCCAACAACTGCATCGCATTTGGCAGCGTCATACTTAATCACTAGTCTCTCTGGCCTCTGTTTAAAAACTTTGGGCTCAGACTCATTGACAAAATACTCTATTACCACTGGAGCTGGTCGTGCTGCTCTTTGTCTATTGACGTCATCTTCATCATATTGCATAATCACGGGTGCTGGTCGGGCGGGCCTCTGTTGAAAGGCTTCCGAAGGATCATACTGCAAGACTACTGGTGCTGGTCGAAGTCGCCTTGTCGGATAAGCACTTGTTTCATCATACTGAATATCAATAGCAGACACGTTCGAATCTCTTTGTTCTATTTGTATTATCCCATGTTCTATGAACCTTTGTAAATGTCTCTTCACCACTTCGTCAGTCAAATTCTCCACTTCTTCTTGGGGAATCATCCCACTTCTTTTCAATTGTTCTCCAATAACGGCCATTGGAGTACGAACATCTTCAACATTTGTAATTAGTCTCAAACCACTACTCTCTTCCACAGCATTGACAGAAGGACCTCCATGTTTAGGTAACGGATCCTTCGTAATATTGGCACCTCTAGGTGTAAAAGTGAGATCTTTGGACTCTATCAAGTCTTGCACCCGGTTCCGAAACGCATAGCAGTTGTCTATGGAGTGTCCAGGGGCTTCTTTATGGAACTCGCAATGGGCATTGGCATCGTACCCAGGAGGATATGGAAAAATTGTCGGACGTAAATCTCGCAACGTTAAGTGTCCACTCTGATTTAGCTAAGCAAAAATCTATCCATATGACATAGGCAACGGGTCGAGTTGTCTTCTTGGCTGTCTTGGCCTTTGCTATCTCTGGGCCGGAGCATTCTGATATTGCGGTGGAGGAACTCTCTGATAATTCTGTTGTTGATTCTGTTGTTGAGTTGGTTGTTGGTAGGGAGCTTGGGCTACTGCAGCTACTTGTTGATACTGGATATCCACCGGAGCTCTGCCCCTTTGTCCTCTCATCACGGCATTAGCCTCATCTTCCCTTTTCTTCATGAGAGGCTTTCTTCCTCCATTCATTGGGACCGCAGCCTTGTTCTTTTTCAAAGTGCTCTCGATTCTTTCACCTACTGACACCACTTCAGCAAAGTTAGGGAAACTGGACCCAAGCATGCGATCCAAGTACTGAGGTTGTAGAGTTCCCATAAACATGTCAGTTAACTCCTTAGTCAGCAATGGTGGTTGAACACGGGCAGCCAATTCCCTCCACCTTTGGGCATATTCTTTAAATGACTCATTGTTACGTTGAGTCATATCTTGCAGTTGTGTGCGATTCGGTGCCAAATCAGTATTATACTGATAATGTTGTGCAAACGCATCTGCTAGATCTCTCCACGTGCTGATTTGTCCTTTTTCTAACTGCATATACCATTCCAATGATGCCCCACTGAGGCTATCTTGGAAGTAGTGTATTAAGATCAAGTCATTATCAATGTGAGCCGCCATCTTGCGACAATACGCTCTTAGATGGGTTTTGGGGCAGCTGACCCCCTTGTACTTCTCAAAGTCTGGGACTTTGAATTTCTTTGATATCACCAATCCCGGAACTAGACACATGTCGACAGCATCCAACCTGGAGTCTTTTTGATTTCCAATGATTTGATTTTCTCTTCAACAGTTCGTAGTCTATCTGCAGCAAGGTCATTAGTAATCCACATACTGTGTTGAGGAGGAGGTGGTGGAGGTTGGTAAAAAGCATCATATTGTTCATCCATGTCTGCTTCAGAGCCCTGACGCGCGGATATGGAACGGTCGACAAGGTCCACGTGGGGAGTTTTAACAATCCCAGAAGTTCCTATATTGTCAGCCACCTTCTTGGCATTAGCAAAAGTCTCATCATTGTTTTCTTTTTGGGCTAACGTCAGCATTGTCTCCAGCAGCTGATCCATCTTCATCTTGAGAGCGTCGATGTCACCCCTCATGGTGTTCTGAGTCTCTTCCATTTGTTCAAGCGTCATATGAAAGTTGCGTCTGGTCTCGTAGCGATGTCGAGTAGTCAGCTTTCAAATGCTGAAGGTAGAAAGGAAAAGTCCAATGAGTTGTAATGTCGGGCGAAGGTGCAAAAATGCTTATGTTTATGCTTATTATTATGAGTGCTTTTTTTTTTTTTTTTTTAGGGAAGCATTTATACCAACGGTTATTTATCAATTATTCAAACAGCACAAGAACAAATAAATTAAAAAGACTACTCCTCATTCATTCAAATTGTTCCAACATAAACAGAGTACAATCCATCCAGGAATATAAATTTGCGAAAAAAATAATAGAAAAACATCGAAAACTTCAAGCTTCATTTCTTCTTGCTTCACGCTCCTTGAGCTCTTCCTTGAATCTTGCCAACATTTCCTTGCACACACATATGAACTCATAAATAGCCGGAGCGGTAGAGTCATCTATGGCTTCCATAGCATCTCGGTGTTTCCATATCAGATCTTTGGCCAACCAGTTACAAAATTCCACCAACCCATTTAGCTTGTTGCGGTATGCATCTCGGTTATCCTTCATGATGTGAATGGATTGCTCATATGCCGCAACATCACGAGCTAACTGGTCTCTTGCAGCAGACCAAATTGCTTGGTCTTCCTTGATAGCTCCTATCTGATTCTCCTGATACTTAATAAACTTCTTGAGCCCATCCATGTCAGCATATATCTTACGCCAGTCTTCTGGTTTAACCCAATATGAGTTTAGGGCTTCTTCCTTGAGTTGACGTTCTCTATCCTCGTCAGCTCTTGATTGACGTAGTGCAGCACCAAGTGTCTTGATTTCAGCTCCTAATGTCTCCCTGATCTCCTTATTCTGTTTAGTGGCTAGAAGATATCACTGTTCATTCTCTCGCCATTTTCTATGAGCGTGATCCAGCTGCTCTTTGAGGGATTCTAAGCAACTGTCAGCCTGGTTGATACATACTTTGGTCCTTTTCCTTTTACCCTTTTCTTCATTAATCTTGCTTCCCATCTCTTCAATTCTCTTATCCTTTCTCTCAATTTCATACCTCATGTGATTCTTTTCATTAGTCACATTTTGAAGCTTGACTTGTAAATCTTTGTTTTCTTTCCCTAGCTGGGCTATCTTGACTCTCATCTCTTCCACTTCTTCGACTGATACGGGTACCGGTTGCGGAGTGGTGAGTTTAGGAGGTGCCTCAATAGAAAAGGGGAGCTTAACTATTTTGACCCTCTCTAGAACCCACTGCCGAAAAGGAATCCTGGTCACACCATCCCTTCTTCTCAAATCTGATCCTTTAGTATGAACTTTCTGCTAACATCGTACAATCTGACAGAGAAGTGAAGGATCCTTGGCAACTCTCTCATGGAGGATCATTTCTTCTAGTTCTTTGTCTTCAAGTTTCCCTAACATTGGGTATTCAAATTGTCGTATAGCTAGTATAGGGTTATAGCTTATACAACCTTTTGATCCGATCAATGGTACGTTGCAAAAACTACCACAGCTCATGATGATTTCACTTACTTCCAACTTATTCGGGTACCAGGTGATTTTCTTTTCAGAGATAGATGCTAGAAATTGAGCCCATTCTCCACTGTTCAAAGTAGGGACGGTGGCGTGACGTTTGAGTATGTGAGAAGTGAGCCATTTGTAGAGAATAGGGAGACAAAATGTCAACACTGAACCTTTTCTTTCATGGAGAAGGTGTAAAGTGTAGAAAACATCAGCCAAGAGAGGGTGTACCGGGCTTTGTTCCTTTTTCCAAACGGCCCAAAATACGCTGACGGCTACGGAATCAACGAAATCTTCGAAAGTGGGAAACAATACTAGCCCATAGATGAGGAGAGCCAGTATATTCACCAAAGCATCCCACTGTTTGTTCTTTAAAATCTTAATTGCTTCTTTCTCTAGTACAATGCTTCTAAAGCCAAAGAAATCTTCCCTTTTCTTCCAACAAGCTTTGGCTATTGAAATCGATATTTTGAGAGCATCGGCCAATTCTTCCACTTCTGGAGTCTGCCCTATCATAGTATAAGGTGCCCCTACCCTTGACCGGGAAACCTAGGAACCCCTCAAACTCTTCAATAACAGGTGTCAAGTAGAAATCTTGAAATAGGAAGCTTCTCATTTGCGGATCATAAAATTGTGCCAAAGTCGTAATAGCAGGGACCTGTACTTCAATCATCAGCAGATCGGTCACCTGGCCAAACCTTCCTATCAGAGTCTTCTTGAAGATGGTAGGCATTTCTTTCAAACAGTTCATGACCACACTAACATCAGGTTTGAGTGCCTTAAGCTGAATAGTCTTTCTCTTTTCTGAACTTGCGGCCATTTTGTGAATGTATTTCAACCTGTCAATATAAATGCTTCCCTGAAAATAAAAACTAGTGTAAGTTATGATGCATATGTAAATGTTTATGAATGCAACAGTGCGGGATCCAGGCTATCACAAGTATCTCCCACCCTCCTAATAGGTATAAAGATAGTTTTAGATTCTTTACCCAAAATGACCCACTCACGGGATAGTTTCTACATTGACGGACGGGGGTTCTCAAGGTCATAGATACTAATGATACCACCGTCACGCAACAGGCGAGCTGCATTACGACGGTAATACCAAAGGATCTCTCGAGAGAGGAGTCTTCATGTCAGGCCCACGAGAAGCGAGTCCTCGGGGACCAACACTACACGACTACCAATATAGAAACTGGTTCTAAGAGCGGTTCCCAGAGTCATGGACCCTTCATGAATCAAATCGTGCAACAGGCTAGCTGTGTTACGATAAGATCTACGAAAAGGTATATTCTGGAGGAGCTTTCATGCTAGGCACACAAGGAGCAAATCCTCGGGGACTAACATTACTCGACTATCGATTCTAAACTATGTTTTCTCTCTTCTTTTTCCAAAGCTCGGGTGTAGAGCTTTACTTGTGATATTTTCCCGGAATCCAACAAGAAAATGTAATACATTACACATAATAGAAAGAAAAAGTAATAAACAAACAACAGGAGAACATAAGCACAAAGAAACAACATAAGCACACAGAAATCAGTTAAGAAAAAGTCAACACTCTCAAATCGAGTCAAGTTAGGCTTGACTCTCTCTTGCATAGGGCAATGCGGTATCCCCAGCAGAGTCGCCATCTGTCGTACCTCGAAAAATACGATCCTCGCGATGGACGCGGAAAAATATGTTCGAACAGCGTCGCCACCGAACTTTATTCATTCCAAGGATGGAATAGGAAAATATCGATAAAACCTTTAAAGGGATAAGAACATGGTCATCGCAACCAATATTCTAGGTTCGGGAGTCGGTTACGCAGAGGGAAGGTATTAGCACCCTCTACGTCCGATGTACTCAACGGGAACCTCTTGATCGATTTCGAGAGTAAAGTTAGCTATGCTTGTTTGTTTTCTTCTAAGGTTTCTCCTATAGGGGGAATGGGTGGTTTTAAGATAGGGTGCTCGCCAAGGATTGGGGCCCTTGTGCCTACGTATCTTCACTTATAAGAAGTGGAAAATCAGAGCATTCGTAGTTCGTGGGACTACGGGAAAAAGAGGGGATTGTGCTCGCTAGGATCATCGCAATCCTATGCCTACGTACTCTCAACAGATATGAGAGATCAGAGCAGTCGTAGTTCGGATAACTACGGTAAAAGGTTTGTGTTTGGAATGAACGAGAGTTTAGGTCACATTCTAACTGCTAAACATTGGCTTGTCTGCTCGCTAGGGGAGGCTGAAGCACTAGTTTGTTATGCGCGGAAGAATGGGCTAAACAATGTTCTTTCTAAGAGTGTTTAGGCTGGAGATCGCACGAGGGCGAGGAATTAGGTTTATCGCGTTGGATGTTTTGGTTAGAGGATACATTTGAATAGGTTTAAGGTTTCGATCGCACGGGGGCGAGAAAGGGGAGTTTGGTTAGGTAATTTTGATGGAGAATGATGACTCTTTGATAAACGAGACGTCGGTCTCGTAATCAATTAATCGGGGCATTATTGGAATGCTAGATTCCAACGACACCTTTTTCATTCGGCTAATTATGAAACATGTTTGAGAAAGTTTCAATCGCACGGAGGCGAGAAAAGAGTTGGGTTGAATATTTTAAGGGAGAATGACGACTACTCGATAAACGAGATGCCAGTCTCGCAATCGATTAATCGGGATATCATTGGAATGCTAGATCCCAATGATACCTTTTTCAATCAATTAATTATGAAAGGTGTATTTGAATGGACAATGACGGTATTTGTCAAAGTAGCTAGGGCATGCATTTTGTGTACGAAAAGGTCGAGTAATCCACAACCTAAAGCGTACGCCCCAAGAGTGGTTACTCAAGAATTCAAGGAGTGCGAGACTCCAAGAACTCAGTTCTTTCGTAATTTAATCAAGAAAATAGTTTGGATTTAACGTATGGTTTAGAAACATACTAGGGTTTAGACTAGATCGCACAAGGTAAGGAACGAGGTTAGACGAGTTGAAAATTTAGGAGGAATGACGACTGTTCGATAAGCGAGACGTCAGCCTCGTAATCAATTAGTCGGGATATCGTTGGAATGCTAGATCCCAACGACGTCTTTTCATTCCATTAATTATAAAATAGTGTTTGTTGGACAGTGAGAGTACTTGTCCAAATAATTAAAGGAGGTATTTTAGGAACGAGAGTTCGAACGACACACACCATTCAAGGCGTACGCCTCAATAGTAGTCACTCTCGAATTCGAGGAATGCACGACTCCAAGAACTCGATTCTTTCGTGATTTAATTTAAGAAAATAATTTGGATTTGACGTAAGTGGGTTAAAATAGGGTAGACCTATTGTTTTGAATTAGGGTTTACCTACCTTGAAAGGTTTAAACAACGTTAAGTGATTTTAAAGATGAAAGACGAAACGACCGCAACTCAAGGTGTGCACCTCGAGAGCGGTCGCTTAAGGATCCAAGGAGTGCTAGACTCCAAAGATCCACCACTTTCAAATAATAATAAAAAACTTTATTTATTCTAAACAATGAAAATATTTTTTGAGATTAAAATTCTAAATAGAATCTAAATAGAATCAAATTGTCAAGCATATATCAAATATAAAAAATCTAATAATATTATTAATATTATTAACCATATTACTAATTACTATAAAACTTTTTAAAAAAAGAATTTGAGTGAAGTCATATTATAAAGAAAATATATATTCATAAAGAAAATCCAAGGAAGACTAATAATATTACTAATGAATATAAAATTCTATATGTAATTATTTTCTGAAGTGTGACCCTATTAAGTTCTATCAAGTACTAATTAAAATATATAATCCTAAACAGCCTCACACCATGTTGACACCGCGGAGGAAACAAAGGGGGTCAGGTTCAGATAAAACCCCTCATACGTTTTCTTGGAAGAGCCGCTGCATTTAATTCTTACTTTTAGAAAAGAAAAGGCAACAATAAAGGCATGTCTGATAAGGTATCAATTAGAACATCTGTTGTGGATTTCAAAAGGGTCATAGGAAATAAAAAATCAAAACCAGAATATTAATCTCTCTCTCTCCGAAAAACTCGACCATCACCTCGCTCTTACCCACACTTCCAAATCTTTACAACCTCCATGAAAACAAACAACAACCACTAGTAAGACCTTCAACTACCGGAATTTACCCAGAATCCCAATGCTTTCCTCAAACCCTAAACGACTTCGACCACTCATGACCAAAACGGAAGCCCCAAATCCTTCAAATAGGATTCAGAGATACACAAAGGTTAACTACAAGAAGGTTTCGAACCCTGATTCAAGCTAACATTGAAGGATTTAAATACAAATCTACACCTTAAAGCATGTCAACCGCATGAATATCGAGTAAAGATAAGATGCAAAACGTGAGTTCGAAGTTCCGGCTAATTTTCAAGAGAAATGCTACCCCGAGTAAGTTCAACGCGCCACCCCCCTATTTCTTTCTTTCGTTTTCTACTTCTTTTTCCTTTCAAATGCGTCTTTTCAAATGAATGTGTGTGTGTTCAAACTCAAAGTTTACTCGGATTCAAAATGGTGAATCTGAGAAACCTTTGTTGAAATGAGCTTTGGAGTGGGGTTTGGGTAATGATTTCGGCAGAGTAATGTTAGGGTTTTTTTCTCTCCTTTTGCAAATGATTGGGGGTTATATTTATAGGGAATTTTTAAGGTTTTTGATACGTGTGAGAAATCAAAATTTGCTGAAGAAGAAGCTTGATTCGTGTGAGGTAGGACGATGAGGTGTATTGGGTAGTACAATTCCGTTATGTGCTATACCACAATTTCTGCTTTTCTGGGATTTGAACGACAGTGACCCCTTCTTTGTCTGTAGTGAACTTTTAAAATATCTGTTTTTACTGAGTTTTTTTACTGTGTAAAAAAAATGGCTTTTCACTGCTTGTCAAATTGCTGATGTGGAAGTCTTTATTTTGACTTGAAATGTACTCTGAATTTGGCTCTTTATTCTTGACTACATACTAATTCTCAATTATTTGAATTTCTTTCAACATCTATTTGTGACCTCTGCTTGCTTTTGCTCTGATCTTTATGGGGTTGTTTTTTTTTTTTGTGGCAGGGCTTGAATTTGGAGATTTGGTTATGACGGCAAGCACACGGACCGTAGCTCAATATATGTGATAGTTTGATGGCATGAATTAACCTATAGACAACTTTAAAGAACTTGACAATTTGTTCACAAATTTGGCGTGAGGACAATGTTGAGAGATTCGAGGATGACTTGCAGCCTTCTGTTGGCTCTAGAGGCGAAACTCTTCTTCAATTTTAATGTCGTCCAGATGAACTCAGTGTCGCTACTGCGAAAATCGGCGCCGGCTGAACAGAAGAGTCGCCACCGTGCATTATTTATCCCAAAGGAGGGAAAGGAAACGCTCAAAGTAAACCTACCGCAAAGACGGGAAAGGAATGGTCATCGCAACCAAATCCTGGATTCGGGAGTCGGTTACGCAAGGGGAAGGTATTAGCACCCCTCACGTCCGTCGTACTCGACGGGATCCACGCTTGCTTTCTGGTACGGATTGTTATTCTATCTATTCTACAGGTCAAGGGTTAAAAGAAAATAAAATGACTCGGCAAAGTATCGCACTTTATGCCTACGTATTCCCGTCTGGAACGAGAAATCAGAGTCAACGTAGTTCGCCTACCTACTGGAAAGGAGGGGAAGGTTGCTCGCTAGGATATCGCATCCTATGCCTACGTACTTTCATACAGCATGAAAGATCAGAGCAAACGTAGTTCGGGCCACGTACGACACAAGTCTGTCTTAATTGTTTTTATCCTTCTGAAAAAGGTTTTCTCCTGATTACGCGTCCAAGCGAACAAAAATGACTCTTTGATTGGTTTACAGTCTTTTACGCAAGAACTGTTTTTTATTGATGTTTATCCTTTTATTGTATTTTTCTGATTGTTTTGAGAAAGAAGAGAAACAGCAACTCTAAAAACCTATGGTTGAAAAGGGAATCCAAATCTACCCTAATATTATCATGCATGGGTTAAGACCTAATGTCTGTCATATTTCTCTCTTGCGCAGAGAGAAACAGAGATCCTAGGGGATAAGCGGAAACAGAAACAACATATATACAATGAAGCAGTAAAATGCATGGATGCAACAGTACAAGCTAGGCAAGGGAGTCCCGCTCTACCTCGAACCTTGAAAACAACAGGCAAAAGTGAACAAAATTCACTTTAGACCTAACAGGTTAATTGTCAAACAATACAGTCAGGAAGCTCAAACAATACATCAACAGCTCTAAACAGCAAAAACTAAACAGTAAACAACAGCGAATCCAACATCTTCAAGAAAAGTCTTTATCCAAACCACAAGCTCCAAGCAAGCATCCATCTTCAAGGAAAGAAGTTATGACAGTAATCCCCTTTAACAACTTCAGACAACAATGGCTCTAAACAGCAGTATCCAAATGCACAGCTCTAACATCCTAGTCTTCATCTTCTACAGTATTCAAGGCAAGAGACTTCATCTTCAATCTTCAAAGTTTCTTCAAAGCAAGCTCTCCTAGATGAGTAATAGTTCACAAGATGATTTGGGATGTTAAACAGTCAGTTGACCACCAAAGGGTGGCATACAGACTGTTAACAAAATACAGACTGTTTCTCTCAAAAGTTCTATCTCCTAGATACTGTCACTAAGCCTTCCCAAGGAAGGAGGTGAGTATCAAAGAGAGACTTTGAATCATAGAGAAGAATGGAGGCAACAAAAACCATCCATGTTTATGAATCATATTTCTACTCTAAAGCTCTACCTAGCTCCTAGGTCCTATGATCTTCAATCAATCTTCAAGCAAGCCTAGCATCTTCATCAACTTTAAACTTGGCCTTCAATTCTTTGCTTTGTCTTCAATATGCTCCATCAACAAGATATTCAAAGCTAACCCACACCCCAAGCAAGCCCAACAAGCCCACACAACAAACAGTAACCCCAAGATGGGCAAACCAAACAATCACTCAATTGGAAAATATACTAAAAATATTAATATAATAAGGGAAATTCTAATATTTTTTCTAAGGGATCTACTATACCTACCCTTAATACCCTATCCTATAGGCCCCAGCTTCCAGTTCAACCTAAAAAGCCCAAAAGAAATTGTTTTAATGCACCTAAGTTGTGTATAAACCCTAATCTACCTAGTCTAATAGTATCTAATCAAACTACCTAAAATAAAATCCTAAAAATTGTGGTATAAAAACCACGGGTACCTAACATGTATATCTAATTGTCCTAAAAAGATTGACCTAAAACTATTAAGGGAACTACCTAAAATAAAATCTACAAAAGTATATACAAACTATATTCAATTGAAAAAACAATTAAAAGTAAAATAATAGCAAAAATAAATAAAATGACTAAACTAATATTTTTATTCATTTTTAATTTTCTTAAGATCCATACTAACCTATTGAAAAAAGTCCCATATTAAAATTCCTATTTTCTGATTTTCTATGAATTTTACAAAATACCAAATAAAATGAACAAAAGAAAAATAAAAGAAGAGAGCCAGGGGGTGCACCTAGTAGACACGCTCAGTTCAAAATAACTCTGGCCAAAATACAGGGGTGCGCATATCAAAATGATTAAGCCCAGAACCAACACAAAATTAAATCAGAAAATCAAAAAGAAAATGATAACGCGCGTGGTGCAGTTAGCAAGAGTTTTCAGTGTACTAATCATGGGCCTTGGAAACAGGGGTGTCAACAGCATTATTCACTTAATCCCATTAATCCAATCAGAAAACAATGAATTAAATCAAAAGAAAAAAGAAAAAAGCACGGTGTACAAAGCAAGCTAAAATAGTTCATTATCACGTTGGGCCCGTGAGAGGGGTGTTGGTATCAAAAGATCACTTAAGCCCAAGCCAGGACTTAAGTGATACGCTGCGTTTTGCGTTTCTCAGCATTTCCCTCTCCAAACGAATTTAAATCTTGCCCGTTGGATTCTATTTTGGTCAAGGGTCATACTTTAATCCAACGCTCCTGGGTCGTCTTCCTCATCTCATCTAGGGTTTATGAACATACTCCATGAACACAGAGCTGCGAACTCAGTATTGTGTCAACTCATGCTCTCTCCATTCTTGCTCGAATTCAACAAAATAAAATGCTATCTTGATCCATTTTTCATCCTGGTTCTATTCATGGCATCAACATCCATTGATATCACCTCCAGCATCAAACACGACTACCACCTCAGAAATGCTCAGAAATTCCATCATCACTAATCAACAATCTAAATGCACCAATCTCTTCCTGGCCTCACACTGATCAATTATCATTAACAACCTAGGGTTCTAACTGCTTATCCATCATGTTCTATGTCCAAACAGAATTCGTATGCATATGTCAACCTTCATCAAATCATGCCAAACTCTCCAGAAACGATCCTCTAATCATCTATAGTATATCTAACCTAACAATCCATGATGATTCTACCTAATTCAAGCCAAATTGTGAAAGTTACTAACCTGATGAAATGATGAAAACAGATGATGATTTTCTTCGATTCAAGGCTTGCAATGCTCCAGGATCATTCAATATGTTGTTATCTTGCTTCTGTTTGCAACAATTCTTGCTCAAACAACTTGGATCATCATAACAGATTTCCAATTGCACTTGGATGTATGAGAATTCAAGTACACGATTTGTGCAATTACTCCCTCAGATCTTGCTCGCAATCTACTCAGTGATGAATGTTGAGTTGAATGGGATCAAGAATTTGAAGAAATGATGAAGAATTGGAGGAAAACGGAAATGATTTGCAAGGGAGAAGTGTGAAATGCAATTCTGATTTTCTGCACCAAATGAAGCCCAAAAAATGATTTGGATCAGCTCTAATGGTTATATAGAGGAGGTAGGAAGTGTCTAGAAACTACTGGAATGATCCAAGGAGAAAATGATACATCTCATGCTATGATAAATTGAAAATGGTGAGTTGAAAAACCAGTTGGTGATAACCCTGTTACAGCTCCAAAATGAGGCTTGAATTTCTCTTCAAATGAGAAATAAGAAGTGTTTGAATGATCCCTTGCATTGTACCTTGACCATAGCTTGATTTGGCAAGTGTTACTTCATACATAAGCAACCAATGATAAATCCCATTTCTTGACCTCAAACCAAAAAACTAATGATACCAATAGTCTTGAAATGTGATTTCCCTTCAAATTGGTATATCATATGCCTTGTTTTGGTCATATATGAAAAATTCACAAAATGGTCACTTTTAAATGGACTTTTTCTCTTCATATTTGGTCAATTTTGACACTTTGAGTTCCACGCATTTCCAAACTATCATGACCTCTTTTTTAGACTCAAAACATCATTCTAAGAAAGTTTGATGTTGCAGATTTTTCCATTTGAAGCTTGGAAATAGGAGATATGGCCTTATGCTTGAAATGACCTATAACCTCCAAATGACCAAAATGCCCCTGGCTTGCCAAGATCATAAGTAGAGCTCCACAAATCAGATTGAGGCATACCATACCTTTCTAGAAATCTAAGATCATGGGGAACAACGTTCATGTTGGCCAAAAATCCATTTGAAAACTCCTTATGGGGTAAAAGTTGCTTGGAAGTCAAGTAACTTTCACAGATAAATTTCAGTGTCCTCAGATGACCTGTAACTTGCAAGAACCATAACTTGAGTTCTATAAATCTCCTTGATGACTTCCACAACTCAAATTAAAGGTCTTGAGATTCTATACAAGTTTCATGTTGGCCAAAGATCCATCTGAGACTTGTATTTTGAATTATCTTGCTTGGAAGTTTGACCTAAACCAGGGGATTTTACACAGAAACCCTAATTTAGAAACTTCTCTTCTTCTTGATTTCTTTTGATTTCTCCTTGGCACAACACCACATCCATATCCACATATCAAATGATGAATCCCACATCCTCCAAATAGGCCTTGATGCCTTTCAATCAAGCATTTGACTTAGGGTTGACCCAGGGTTGACCCAGATGACACCCTAGTTGACTGTCTTCAACTGTAGCTCTTGTAACCACACCAATGACTTGTCTTACTTTCAAAAGGACCCTATAGGTCTTCCATGCCCTCAATTCATAACTCACAACTTCTCTGATGATCTTCACATACCCTCAAGATAGGAGAGAAACCCACTGCTTGGCCTTTAAACTTCCCAAAGCTTCAATTTCTTTCTTGGTGATTTGAATAGGCTTGAATCTTGATAAGAGCCTCTTGAATACATTCCTTGAGATGAAAAATAGCACTTGATCCCTTGTTGGATGGCTTGCCCATGCCATGCTATGCAAATGAATGAACTATGTATATGATCTACTATGCAAATGATAAAGCTATGAAAACACAAATCATGTAAAACCAGTTGGTCAAATTTTAGGGTGCAACACTCAGGTATTCCACTGTAGTGACTTGGTTCTATTTATCATGAAATTTGGTGTCGCGCGTAAGGTTTCATAATCCTGTATTTCATTGCCTGGATTCACCTCACCGAAGTCACATTGCCTATCTGTCATGTCAGGATGGAACGGATCGCAGAGAAGTGGCGTCAAGGACCAGATTGATTGTAGTACAATAGCGTGAAATTGGGCACAAGGTTGATGTTAGAGACATTGGCAATAACTTGATTCACCAAGTTTACTAGTTCAGAAGTCACTTCTTTGCTTCTTAACAAAGTTACTTGAGCTGTGGCGTTGTCGACACAGGGCAGAATGCCATCTAAAGCTGTATTTGCAGTAGGATATTGGATCCACTCACTCATGGCTACATAAGCGTCTGCTGTAACATTGTGGAGAATAAGGAACAAGCCACATAACATAAGGGTACCGGTAACAGGAAACCATCAGAATCCAATAAATCTGGAATATTGTCTGAATTCTCCTTCTATGTGGTGTTGCCGTTCTCGAATGTTTCTCTGTTACTTTCTCTTTCCAAATACAAATTCCATTAGTGTAATTGTCTTAGCATACGCATGTACCATCTCATACTAACGTTTCTTCAATTTCCTTTACATGTACGACATTCTCGAGCCAACGGATGCAAGCTGAAGATCAACAACATCAGTGTGATCATGGTGAATGGAACTTTGGCCATAGCTAAGTCTGTCTCAATCATATTCATGCTGACCCATTCTGTTATGCTTGATATTGGATTATGCAGTTTTATGGAGATTTCATTGGCAGCAATGGAAGGCATCCTGCGGAGCTTATGCATCCCTTACACATCTCCATTAGCTTCAAATCCATGGTTGGGACGTCCAATCTGTTGCTCAAAAAGGTCAATCATCCACTTCCTTATGATAATTATGGAGTAGTCCACGGCAGTAACAAAACATAGTTAAAGCTTCAAGGCGAAGAATCAGAGTTCTTGTTGATTTCTATGGAAATTTCATCAAATGTGGCTGCAACCTCCAATTTCAACTCTTACTATAACAACGCCCTACCGGAGATTCAATTATCCGAAAGACATTTCTCATTGTTTTTTTGCACTGTGAACTGACTGGGACTTTGATTGAATGGTATGTTTTTTTTCTTTGTGTCCATACAATGTACCGAAGTCTGTCATATTGTTTGCCTAATATCCAAACTTAGACTCTTAATATTTAGTGAGAACTCTACTGATATCCCCACTCATTATGCAGACTTTTATTGACAGCGTATTGGACACATGCTGGTGCGGTTTGGCGGTAAAGTTGGTATCTTCTTATAACTCACATTCTTTATTTATTCTTGATCTTGAATCCCTAGCTTTAAGTTGGCTTCACTTTGTTACTGCATAGGTTTTAACAAGAGGAGCTTAACAACATGAATTCGACACGATAATGGATAGAGCTACTTCTGAAATTGTGTTGACTTGGCACAATCTTGCTGTTGGCGACGGCAGTCCTTATAGGGCGAGCATGGACATAATGGATGGCTAGCATTATTCATAAGAAGGAAAGTTGGTGAGCTTGTTGTATTGTGCTTTGGTGAATTTGGCAATAACTACATGCTCAGTTCTTATAACTAACTCCCTTCTTTTCTTGACATGATGATGGTTTATTTTGACAGTCTGGAGCTGGTATTGGTGCATATAGCATGATATGTTTCAACTTCCATTCTCTTGTGTGAGGTTGATAATCTTCCAATAGTGAAACTGCCTATTGATTCATTGTTAATTTATATTTTCTGCCATCCATGTCACTTTGAATTCCATCAATTATTCTTGTAATTCATGATGATAATGCTGCAGATTTCGTTATAGCCTGGGAAATGAGGATTTCGCATACAGTTTGAAGGCAAGATCATGAACAACCCAGACATTCTCTTGGCAAGTCTTACTACCTCGTTCTCGTTGTTAATTTCTTAACAGAGACACAGAACTCCTGTTGGCTCTCCTAATGGTCTCCCCTCTCTTTTGTTGTGTTTCTTGGCTTGCTAGGAATCTGGACCAAGTCTAGATATATCCAAGGCCAGGGCGCTTGTACCAACATTAAACATAGGTATTCTCGCTTGTTTTTCTCGGTGTTATTTTCATACTTCAATGAATCCTTGAAATTCCTCTGATGACAAGCTTCCAAGTTGTTTCTAATTTTCCATGCTTGATACATGCTCCTTATTTGTTCTAGTTTGTGCAGTATGGTGGTAGGCTCATAATTTTGCAATCAGATTCGTGGCGTCCTTGGCAACATTGACAGAAAGCACCTTTGGATTGATAAAAAAAAAGACTCAACAAACTTTGCTATAGCCAACTGCTCTTGCGATCATAAAGTTGTAGTAAGGTATTCCAAAAAAACTGATAATGCCGTTTCAACAGCACCTCCTCCGGTAACCACTGCATTTGACTCGAGCACTCTCTTTGACAATTGATAGCGCATCATGCCGAGCACTATCCATTTTATCAAGCATATAATCATTTGCATCTCTTATTGCATTTGTTCTCCCATAACTTAGTCATTTTGAACTGATGCATGTTTCAGTTATAGGACATAGGAGTGGGAATCCTGAAGGCGGTTGGAGGTATTGGCAAGGTTGGACATCTTCACGGTAATGCCGCATTTGGAGACTCTTGATGATGTTAGAATGATGCAGGGCGCCATTATTGAATCACGGTGATAACTTAAGCACAAAACTTCTGCAAATTCATCCATAGGTTGTGACAAAGTCATGCTGCCGGTTTTGACGGATTGACGAAGGTAACAATCACCAAAGGTAAACATTTCTTCTTATGACCTTCTCTTCGGTGACATTTGATACACTAGCTTCCTTCCATAACCTTCTGCATATATTTTTGACAGCTTCGATATACGACACATATGAGAAAGCAGCATCAAAGTCCGCTGAAGCTGAGTTCTATGTGACCTATATACTTCCGCTCTTTCGAGCTTCTCTTGTGACAGATTTTTACACTATGAATTCTACTAATCTATGTGTTTTGTGCTAATTTTCATGTACACGCTTCAATTTGGTATGGCATGACGGAGCTGAGTCCCGTACAACGCGTCACCAGGATTGGACACCATCTGACCTTTGATTTTGAAAACATATTGGTATGTTTCAATACTTGATATCAGTCATTTCTTTGAAGCTTACCTTCATGATAGTATTCTTCTTTCCTTCTCCTTTACCGTTAGTTCCTGACCTCCCTTAGTTTCTCGTATGTGGCCCACGAATTTAGTGAAAGGATATTGAGTATGAAATGGTTCTATTATTCAAAACTTGACTCGGATTTTAATTTATCATGGCCATTCATTTCCTGGCTTTATCGTCTTCAGGTACATTGGTTAGCACTTCGTGAAGACTCATAAGCCTCCTGTGATGACTGCAGCTGACGATGAACCCCTCGGAGTAACCGAGCATATGAAGGAAATTATACTTCTGTCCATAGCCTCTATCTCTCTTCTTTTAAATTTTGTACGTTATTTTAAAGAGTCCATGTTGTGGAAGCTCTTTTTGAAAGTGGAAGTTTGGATGAGTCATGACAAGAAATGATCTGGTAGGCAGCCTTAGTGAATACTGACCAGAAATTCGTGGCCTTTCCGGCACCGTTCATACCTATCTCAATATAACGTGAAGGTTGAAGGGTATAATGGTCTCGTAAAGCTGCTGCTTTCTTGTAACAGCCTTGACATCCAACTTTTCAGTATTTGTAATCTTTGAATATTAATTCCTTGTAACAACACTTGAATTTGTAATTTCAATTTCAGATAATAAACCTTTGCAAAAACTCAAACTGGTTTATGAATGTTACTCTTTTTTCTTTACAATCCGTTGATTACGTCTTACACGATAACTCGCGACGCAATATACTTTTTGAAGCCCATGCTTGAACTGGTGCTGGATGGAACATGAATTGAACATACATCATGATTTTAAAATGATGTAGCTGCAACTTTTGGTAAAAATATTTCCCATCCTTAGTGTGAAAGTGAAATCTAAGCATGGCTTAGGACTATCTAAAACGTTTTGTAACATCGGATCCTTTGCAAAAATTCTGACCATCATTACTAATCTCCCTTAATACTTTATAACAGCCATATACGTTCTTAAAGCTACATTAAATGATAGCTTGAGTCAAGTTACGCCAACTTTTAAGACATGAGTTTAAACCACCCTGAAATCAACTAGATTTAAACGACACAGCTTGCAGCAAATTAAGTTTACGCTTTGGAACTGATCATTCACACATCCTGGCTTATGGCTTGAGACGATTTGATGCTTATGGCCCTCTCGTTGTAACTTGACACAAACTCGAATTATGCCTTGCATAAAATCTCCACATGACTTGAAGTTTACAGTCTAAATCTAAGTTTGTTATAAACTGATTTTCTAATTCAATTATGATTTGAAATCAGTGAGCTAAATCTAAGTTTGTCACAAACTGATTTAGAATCCAAACATAGCTTGACGCTTGCAATCAATTCAAACAAAGCCGGAGGCTAAATCGACCGTGTTGAGAAGCATCATGTGAAGTATCTTTGAACAACTTGAATTAAGGGCAGATCATAACAAACAACTTATAATGAGGCTTAAACAACCTTTAGAGAAACTTGTAGTCAAGTGGAAATAGGGTTTAAATTTCTTGAAATCCAACAAGTATGTTGCGAGACATATCCAATCATGTATTTGATGTCGTTGGCCATATCACATCTGTCTGATCGTGATAACGATGACACATATGAGTTTGGGTATAAGGAGCTGGAGGCACGCTCTTCCCACATAAATTGCTAGGGATTATAACCACAATGAGTACATATAAAGTCTTTATAAACGAAGACTTAGAAAATCATGGCCAGAAATCGTGAAACAGTCAAACATCCATTTAAATACCGAAGTAGGACAAATTTGGGGTATGACAGATGCCCCTATCTAATTGCCTTAAACCTGAGCGAATGAACCGCATGGCGTTCATTTTAAGATGGAAGTCAATTAGATACAAGAAGACCCCGAAATTTGTCCGGTAGAGAAGTAAAAAGTACCACGAATGGGTTAATAGGATGAATAAGATAACCTGATATTCTCTGGGTGGTCGAAGCAGTCCCTTATCTAATAAGGTCCTTCGCGATACCAGAGTAGTATAAGCGATCCTCTTTGGGTGGTCGAAGCAATCCCTCATTCGTTAAGGTCCTTCGCGGTACCAAAGTAGGTATAAACAAACCTCTTTGGGTGGTCGAAGCAGTCCCTCATTCGTTAAGGTCCTTCGCGATACCAAAGTGGTATAAACAAACCTCTTTGGGTGGTCGAAGCAGTCCCTCATTCGTTAAGGCTCTTCGATGATACCAAAGCAGTATCTCGAATAAAACTTGAGATTCTTCGGGTGGTCGAAGCAGTACCTTATCCATTACACTGTGTCTGCTCAATCCATCTATCCGTCGTGGAGGGCCTAGCTCATCACGATGGGAGCGCTTAAACGTCTCCCCATGAACACAAACCTTAGGATCTATGACATTTTGATATTAATGATTATAGGAATACCTTGACGAATTTAATGAGAAAGATTTTTAGACAATGACAACGATAATTCAAAAATACAAAAGTGTAGAGACAAGTGTTTGACATTGGTTGGCTTGTGGATTTTTCTCAACTGGTACTCGTAATGTCTTGAAAACTCTTCGAATGGGGATAAAAAAGAGATAATCTTCTTATAGCATGATATATTTGAGATAATACCCTATATATAGAATGATAATCATTTAGAATTCTCATTATTTCGAAATGGATTATCTTGACATCCACTTATATTTAAGCACATATTCAATTAAATAATTAATTATTTTATTTACTTACTCCACCGATTAAGACTCTTATATATATATATATATATATATATATATATATATATATATATATATATATATATATATATATATATATATATATATATATATATATATATATATATATATATATATATATATATATATATATATATATATATATATATATATATATATATATATATATATATATATATATATATATATATATATATATATATATATATATATATATATATATATATATATATATATATATATATATATATATATATATATATATATATATATATATATATATATATATATAATATATATATATATATATATATATATATATATATATATATTTATATATATATATATATATATATATATATATATATATATATATATATATATATTTATATATATATATATATATTTATATATATATATATATATATATATATATATATATATATTTATATATATATATATATATATATATATATATATATATATATATATATATATATATATATATATATATATATATATATATATATATATATATATATATATATATATATATATATATATATATATATATATATATATATATATATATATATATATATATATATATATATATATATATATATATATATATAATATATATATATATATATATATATATATATATATATATATATATATATATATATATATATATATATATATATATATATATATATATATATATATATATATATATATATATATATATATATATATATATATATATATATATATATATATATATATATTGCTCTGTCCCGCTCATCACACTGTGTCGGCTCAATCCATCTCTCCGTCGTGGAGGGCCTAGCTCATCACGCTGGGAGCGCTTAAACGTCTCCCCATGGACACAAACCTTAGGATCTATGACATTTTGATATTAATGATTATAGGAATACCTTGACGAATATAATGAGAAAGATTTTTAGACAATGACAACGATAATTCAAAAATACAAAAGTGTAGAGACAAGTGTTTGACACTGGTTGGCTTGTGAATTTATCTCAACCGGTACCCGTATTGTCTTGAAAACTCTTCGAATCGGTGGAGTAAGTAAATAAAATAATTAATTATTTGATTGAATATGTGCTTAAATATAAGTGGATGTCAAGATAATCCATTTTGAAATAATGAGAATTTTAAATGATTATCATTCTATATATAGGCTATGATCTCAAATATATCATGCTATAAGAAGATTATCTCGAATCGGTCGCCATTTTCTGTTGCGGTTAGAATATGATATCAAATTATTAATTAATTTGAATCGCATCTTTAGTTCACAACCGCTCTTTGATTTATCCGAAGGAAAAGGTCAAAAGAGGAAAACCTAATTTTGCATCGTAAAGACAATGCGGGGAGAGATCTAGGTAAGGGGTTGGTTAAGCTTAGGGAAGGTACTAGCACCCTAAACTTCTGTAGTACTCTACAGGAACCTTTTGTTTATTGTATGCTTTTTTTTTTATTTTATTATTTGTTTAAAATATATTGAGCTAAGGGATAGAGTGACCTAAAGACCTAAGGGTTAGTCCTAAGTTTACTCGGCAAGATTCGCATCTTGTGCCTACGTATCCTGGATAGGGAATGGAATCAGAGTAATCGTAGTTCCCCTCGAAAGGGAGGTTAGAAACGTCTTGACTGTGGTTAAGGTTTCATTGGGGAGTAAGCGTTCATAGGGAAGCGCCTACGTGGAGTCTTGAAACTCCTATTTCTACGTTGAAATTTTTAATTGAAATTAGGGTTAAATTAAATATTCCACGGCGGGAAACCCTGAAACAGAGTACGGCGACTCTTTGACCTAATGCTAGGGTAAAGGGTATTTTCGTCCACGGCGGGACACCTAGGCGATTAGGGTTTTGAAATGGTCAAACGTTAGGGTTATTGACTCGGCGGTCAAACGGCTAGACCTAATCCTTCGGAAGGAACATAACGCTAAATCATGCAAAACATGGCAAAATATTATATGGCAGAAATAAAGTGCGGAAAGTAAAGAAAGCGTCGCGACGATCACTCGCGTAAATTACAAATCCCCAAAAAATGCAAAATAAAATAAACCGCGAACATGGCCTCGTGTAAATTACATCCATGGAACAAATTACAAATATGATAACGAAATATTTAATTAATAATAATCGGAGACCGACTAAAACCTAGCGGAAAACAAATAGAGAACGTTAGTGAAAAAAAAGTTAGGCGGAAATCAATGACAAATAATAAAGCAATTAGTTATGAAAGAAAGAAAATGCAATTGGAAAATTTATTATTTTATTAATTTTGAAAAACTTTATTTTTAATTTCTGAAAAAGAAATTTAATCTTAATTTTGAAACAATGGTTTTTAATAAAAATGTTTTTTTTTAATTTTTTTAAAAAGGATTCAATTTAAATTTTTTTAAAAAAGAAGTTTTAGTTTTAATTAAAAAACAGTTTTAATTTTTTTTTAATTATAAGAACAGAGTTTTAAAACAAGGTTTAACTAGCAAATATTTTTTAATTAAGCTAACCATTTATTATGACATAATTAAAATTTAAAGAAAATTAGAATAATAATAATAATAATAAGAAAAAAAGGGAAAAATATAAAATATAAAAAAAATGGGAAAATTAGGCTTCACGCTGAAGCATTTCGATCTTTAGGTTTTTAGAAACCCCATCTTCTTCTTCATCACGGTGGCGGCGTCGTTGCAGCTCCTTTGAGCTTTGCTCCATTCTTGCATGGCCGGAAACGATTTCTCTCCTTCTTCTTCGGTTTGTTCCACCTGAAAACAACAGAAAAACTTTGTTATTGACAAAAAGAACTGCTCACCTCGTTCGGGGTTCGAAGCGGTTCGCGGTGGTTTTGCGTCGTTTGGTGGATTTGCTGACACTTTCCTCTTCTGATAAGTCATGAGAACAGCCGCCGTTTTTTCCTTTTGTGTGCTCTCTTTTTTTTCTCAAATGCAACTCATGCTTATATAGGTAACAAATTAAGGTTAACTCTAACCTAATGCCTATTTTAAAGCCCAACTTAAATAATTAGTCAAAGCAAAAAAAAACAAACTAAAACAAACTTAAAAGAATACAATATTTTCTAATATTTTTAATTTTATGATTTTTGGATGTTTTTATGAATAATATGGAAAAAAAGTGAAAAAATAATTTAAATAACATACGAAAATAATAATTAAATAATTAAAAAAACTATTTTGTTATTTTTTTATGAAAATAGAAAAGTTAGAATAAAAATAAAAGAAAAACAAAAAGTGAAGAATGTGGGATTCGAACTCTCGACCTCTCACACTCACAACTACTTACATACGGTCTCTTGCCAATTGTGTCATTTTATTCATTCGAAATAAAGTGGCACTAGAAACTATGTAAAGGTAGGACAAATTTGGGGTGCAACAGATGCCCCTATTTAAATAGCTTCACCGGATGATTTGAGCAGCGGAGACTCGAGAAATCGCGGTGAAAGGGATTTAAATACAGATAACCGAAAATTTTGCCCCTAGATGCAGTGATATGCAATGATATGGACAAAATAACACGAACTATAATGCTGACAATGCCATGAATCTAATATGATGCGTATGATGAAAATGAAAAAATGCACGGATGCAGACGAAACAACGTCACAGGGGACTGCGCAACGAGGAAATGCACTGGGGAAGAAGACTCGCGGTAGTGACAAGGTAACATAGGATCCATACGGCGGTAGGACCAGGTAAACGACAGGCACTAGAGTTTTCGGGACGTTCCTTTAAACGAAGAGATCGACAGGATCTTCAGGAATCATCGGAAAACAAATACCGGGATAAACAAACATCAGAACTAATCGGAAGAACATCAAAAGAATTCTGAAAGATAACGAGGATATTCGGAAGAACATCGAATAAACTTTGAAAGATAGAAACAGACGTCAAAGACACTCGGAAGAACATCGAATGAACTTTGAAACACAACAGAGATACTCGGAAGAACGTCGAATAAACTCTGAAACACCACCAAGACACTCGGAAGAACGTCGAATGAACTCGGGGGAACAGAGATTAATATCAAAGACAATCGGAAGAACATCGAATGAATGCTGGGTTGCATAACATGACAACATCTATGAGGGCATGAGATGAAGCCAAAGTCTTTGAAGGTATACCCGAAACATTTAGGGAAACGCTAAACGTACGAGAGAAGTTTGAAGATATGTCTGGAAGAACATCAAATCATGAACTCAAAACTGAAAAAACGTCAGAAAGAGCAACGTATCCAGAAAAACATCGGATAGGAGACATGTCGTATCTGGAAGAACGTCAGATAGACACGACACAGAATTGTTGATAGGTTCCAAGTAAATTGGACTTTGACCATAAGTTAAGAAGTGAGTAAAACACGTCCTCGGGAGAAGAATGCAAATGGGGATAAAACACCCATGATTCCAGGTAAATTGAACTTTGTCCACAAGGTAAGACGCGGGTAAAACACGGCCTCGGGAGAAAAAAAAGAAAATGTGGATAAAACACCCATGATGCCAGGTAAATTGGACTTTGTCCACGAGGTAAGACGCGGGTAAAACACGACCTCGGGAGAAAAAGCAAATGGGGATAAAAAACCCATGATGCTAGGTAAATTGGACTTCGTCTACGAGGTAAGACGCGGGTAAAACACGACCTCGGGAGAAAAAGCAAATGGGGGATAAAACACCCATGATGCCAGGTAAATTGGACTTCGTCCACGAGGTAAGACGCGAGTAAAACACGACCTCGGGAGAAAAAGAAAATGGGGGATAAAACACCCATGATATGCACATGTATAAGAATTATGCTATGATATATGATCACATGCAAATGCAGATGTCGATGACAAGGCTCGACTCTGTTGGTGAGATGACAAAACTGGAAGACTGATTCCTCAACCCATATATCATTGTCATTCTATTAAACTGTATCAAGTTGATAGTCCTTGTAGGAAGGATGAAGAGTTGCTTGGGGATTTTTCAAGTACACTGCCCTAGATTAGACAAACTGATAATTGCTTCAGCTTATCTGATTCGTGAATAGGATTGTTTTACTGTATCCTCGGAAGGCTTGCCCCAGTATGAGTCTTGAAAATTTTCTGGATAAACCAAATCTGAGAAGATCTTGCCTTGAACCAATCTTGAACTGATTCTTAGACGGGATGTAAGTGGAACTTGCCCCTGATAGGATCACTTGACCAAGTTTCTCATTGTTTGAAAATTCCTTAGAGGAAAGCCATTTTGCAAACAAAAATATTCATACAAACATGGTAATGCAAAGTTCATGCGACCTTTGAAATCAAAATTATTTTTGAAAAATGAAAAATAAGTCGTTGGTCAGAACACGGTGGTTCAAGACGCTCAAAATTTAAAACAAAAGTGTATTGCCAAAATAAATGATTCACAAAGATCTTTTGGAGTCAGGTTACGCAACCTTGTTGTGGTATACTTTCAAAATAACCTTGCTTCAATTAGGTCTTTTGAGGGTTGTAACGTGGTCTGGTTCATGGTTTATGAAACAAAGGATAAAGGCTCAAAATTTATTTATACCCACCCCATCTACATGATGATCTCCAGTCCTATGCTCAGTTAACTCCTATTATGCATTCAGGTTCGTATAGATTAGGAATTGCACTGATGGTAGCAATGATGGTTCAGAAGTCAATGGACCTATGAAAAGCAGCCACTACCTCCTTATGATATTTGGTCATTTTGACATTGAGGATTTTCAGGGTAAAGATTTAAAACTCCTCTTTGTATTATCCCTAAATTTTGCCTGAACTGTTTATTTTGAAAGTTATAGTCAGCGGGATGCCCTAGTTTTGCCTAAGTCTCCTTCATAGGTTTTGACTTAGCGGGCTCTTTCTTTTGATTTTTTATTTTGAAACATGACTGCCTGGTTTAATGATTACGGTGAACCATCATCGGTTTTTTTTGGCTTAAAAAAAATCCTCGACACTTGTTTGTTGTGTGTGAAGGAAAATTGTAAGTGCGACCTTTATATGAAAGGTATATTGCATGAACACATAATCGAGTTAATTGAGAAATACCCATCCCCAGGTTAAAATTGCGGGTTTTTTTTTGTAAAGAAAGGAATTCCAACTTCTAGGCTCGAAGGGGGTGACAAGGGGATAACTTCCTTATTTCTTCAGTGTTTGGGAGTTGAAACAATGCCTCACATCGTCAACAAGGATTGATTGAAAGCATACTGACAGCAGTTATGGGTATAACGTTTTCGTCATCCTCCCTCCAATCTTTGCATACCAAAAATTCGGACAAAGGTAAATATTTGAAAGATAAAGCATAGAGATAAAAATAATAGATAAAATGAATTAAATCAAAAGTTGCAATGCTCAGTTCATCAATATAAAAGTACAAACATAGTTCGAAAGCAAACAACTAATAAAATAAGGAAAATGCAAACAATGAGAAACAAAAGACTGGTCATGCCTGCTTTCAACTCATCAATCTCCATTCGGACCACCGCATTATGTTCCTGTTGTTCTGACACTTGGCATCTATAGTTAGCTCTAGTCTGATATCTGTGTCGAGGAATCAGCTTGACGACTTAACGGAACACTGGGAGATAATGACAACTGGACATGAGAAACCCGGGGACAGATGCCATGCAAGACATGATGCTAATGCAATGCAATAGTTCCAAGAACATCAACGATCGATTGCAAACATTTCTTTTTTAGGAAAGTTGGAAACGGTTTTAAACTTTGAAATGTAGGACTTTTGAATTCGCAAAGGACGATTGAATTCCTTGAAACTAGGAATGATGTTTTATGAATGTCATGCACAAATACACACAAACAACAAAGTCCTAGGTTAGAGGAACAATGAATGGAGTTAAGGTCTACCCTTCCCAAAAGGTATGTACTATGGGGTAGTTGTACCTGCAGAACAAGGTTCTAAAGCGGTGCCCAAAGTCATCAATCCATCTTTCGGATATTATCAACTTTCCGACTGACTCGGGGGTCGATAATATCCTCAAGAGAACCTCATTTGAGTGTAGTATCACGTAGCAACCATTGTAGGACTACTCCCACATAGTTCCCGCACTACGTCCTATATAAGGCCAAGGTGGTGTTAAGGTACTACGGTCCCCAGTATCACAGACTCCAATTGAAAATAGTAAAAGTTTTCACGACTGCACTCGATCAACCGAACCACTCAACTGAGCGGTGATTCTCGAGTTGACTTGGTCGGGACTCACTCCCGGCAAGCCTCGTCGAATATCTCACCTTCCTATAATAAGGTCACTCAAGTCCGGGTTAGGACTTATCTCACAATAACAGGTATCCCCACAAGGTACAATGATATATAAAAATAATTAATAAAATATCATACAATAAACAAAATAGGGGTAACCCTTAAAAATTAGGAGGGTCCCCAGTGAAGTCGCCATTTTCTGTTGCGGTTAGAATATGATATCAAATTATTAATTAATTTGAATCGCATCTTTAGTTCACAACCGCTCTTTGATTTATCCGAAGGAAAAGGTCAAAAGAGGAAAACCTAATTTTGCATCGTAAAGACAATGCGGGGAGAGATCTAGGTAAGGGGTTGGTTAAGCTTAGGGAAGGTACTAGCACCCTAAACTTCTGTAGTACTCTACAGGAACCTTTTGTTTATTGTATGCTTTTTTTTATTTTATTATTTGTTTAAAATATATTGAGCTAAGGGATAGAGTGACCTAAAGACCTAAGGGTTAGTCCTAAGTTTACTCGGCAAGATTCGCATCTTGTGCCTACGTATCCTGGATAGGGAATGGAATCAGAGTAATCGTAGTTCCCCATGAAAGGGAGGTTAGAAACGTCTTGACTGTGGTCAAGGTTTCATTGGGGAGTAAGCGTTCATAGGGAAGCGCCTACGTGGAGTCTTGAAACTCCTATTTCTATGTTGAAATTGTTAATTGAAATTAGGGTTAAATTAAATATTCCACGGCGGGAAACCCTAAAACAGAGTACGACGACTCTTTGACCTAATGCTAGGGTAAAGGGTATTTTCGTCCACGGCGGGACACCTAGGCGATTAGGGTTTTGAAATGGTCAAACGTTAGGGTTATTGACTCGGCGGTCAAACGGCTAGACCTAATCCTTCGGAAGGAACATAACGCTAAATCATGCAAAACATGGCAAAATATTATATGGCAGAAATAAAGTGCGGAAAGTAAAGAAAGCGTCGCGACGATCACTCGCGTAAATTACAAATCCCCAAAAAATGCAGAATAAAATAAACTGCGAACATGGCCTCGCGTAAATTACATCCATGGAACAAATTACAAATATGATAACGAAATATTTAATTAATAATAATCGGAGACCGACTAAAACCTAGCGGAAAACAAATAGAGAACGTTAGTGAAAAAAAGTTAGGCGGAAATCAATGACAAATAATAAAGCAATTAATTATGAAAGAAAGAAAATGCAATTGGAAAATTTATTATTTTATTAATTTTGAAAAACTTTATTTTTAATTTCTGAAAAAAGAAATTTAATCTTAATTTTGAAACAATGGTTTTTAATAAAAATGTTTTTTTTTAATTTTTTTAAAAAGGATTCAATTTAAATTTTTTTAAAAAGAAGTTTTAGTTTTAATAAAAAAACAGTTTTAATTTTTTTTTATTATAAGAACAGAGTTTTAAAACAAGGTTTAACTAGCAAATATTTTTTAATTAAGCTAACCATTTATTATGACATAATTAAGATTTAAAGAAAATTAGAATAATAATAATAATAATAATAATAATAATAATAATAATAAGAAAAAAAGGGAAAAATATAAAATATATAAAAAAAAAGGGGAAAATTAGGCTTCACGCTGAAGCATTTCAATCTTTAGGTTTTTAGAAACCCCATCTTCTTCTTCATCACGGTGGCGGCGGCGTTGCAGCTCCTTTGAGCTTTGCTCCATTCTTGCATGGCCAGAAACGATTTCTCTCCTTCTTCTTCGGTTTGTTCCACCTGAAAACAACAGAAAAACTTTGTTATTGACAAAAAGAAATGCTCACCTCGTTCGGGGTTCGAAGCGGTTCGCGGTGGTTTTGCGCCGTTTGGTGGATTTGCTGACGCTTTCCTCTTCTGATAAGTCGTGAGAACGGCCGCCGTTTTTTCCTTTTGTGTGCTCTCTTTTTTTCTCAAATGCAACTCATGCTTATATAGGTAACAAATTAAGGTTAACTCTAACCTAATGCCTATTTTAAAGCCCAACTTAAATAATTAGTCAAAGCAAAAAAAACAAACTAAAAAAAACTTAAAAGAATACAATATTTTCTAATATTTTTAATTTTATGATTTTTGGATGTTTTTATGAATAATATGGAAAAAAGTGAAAAAATAATATTTTAAAAAAAATAATTTAAATAACATACGAAAATAATAATTAAATAATTAAAAAAACTATTTTTGTTATTTTTTTTATGAAAATAGAAAAGTTAGAATAAAAATAAAAGAAAAACAAAAAGTGAATAAGGTGGGATTCGAACTCTCGACCTCTCACACCCACAACTACTTACATACGGTCTCTTGCCAATTGTGTCATTTTATTTATTCGAAATAAAGTGGCACTAGAAACTATGCAAAGGTAGGACAAATTTGGGGTGCAACAAGCGACAATTCAACTCGGATATCGTCTCAAGGATTCTTTTATGTGATTAATCTACCAAATTCGAAATGGAGGGGGAGTTGGTTTGGTTTCTGATCGGATAAATAAAGAAAATGCAATTAAGCGGTTAAAATAAGCGATTATCAAAATAAGTCAATCTACTATTTTCGGTTCCGGCTTATCACGGGTTTCTACCTTACCAATTTCCTAAGCGATTTCGATCTCTATTCAACTCCTATGTCAATTAACAAGCGCAAAAGACATAAACCAGATTACCAATCCTATATTCTAAATTAAGCAAACAGATTAAGTTTTCGTGAATTAAGCAAACACGAATTAACGACAAAGCGTCGTAACGGCGAATAAAAGCTAAGGATGCAATCATACGAATTTAATCAAAACAATTCTATAAACTAACAGAATAAGCAAAAGCAATTCATAGAATAGTGTTGAAAGAGAAACGAATTAAATTGATAAAGTAAAAACCTCAAAGCGTTGGAACGCGATTACAGCAGAATGACTCTAAGGAATTAGCTCTCCATGGTTCTCTCAAAGCTCCGAATGTATTTTTCGTGAAAATTTAACTAGGTGAACAGTAACACGAGTATTTTTCCTTTAAAAATAAATCAAATTCGGGTCATAACCCAACTGGGTCGAAAACATAACCCAGGCCCAATACATGACCCAACACTAAAATAAAATTCTAATGAAGTAACTTCAGACGGAATTCTAGAATTTTGGGCTCCGAATCTTACTTCGACTCCAACGCGAACGTCGTAGCTCTCTCTCTTAGCTTTCCGGCGATTTTTAGAACGCCTCAAACGGATTTCCGGAACTCCAGTTATGATCGTTTCCGTGCAGACTGCTAAAGCTGAAAAATAAGTGCGGAAATCAAATTAAGCCAAATATAAAATAAAATATAAAAACAAAATAAAACATAAAAATAATCAAGATAAAGTAAAGAAATGCCTAAGTAAAAATATAGGTGAAAGTGCATAAATATGCACTGATCACTCATCACGCTGGGAGCGCTTAAGCGTCTCCCCATGGACACAAACCTTAGGATCTATGACATTTTGATATTAATGATTATAGGAATACCTTGACGAATATAATGAGAAAGATTTTTAGACAATGACAACGATAATTCTAAAATACAAAAGTGTAGAGACAAGTGTTTGACACTGGTTGGCTTGTGGATTTTTCTCAACCGGTACTCGTAATGTCTTGAAAACTCTTCGAATGGGGAGAAAAAGAGATAATTTTCTTATAGCATGATATATTTGAGATCATAGCCTATATATAGAATGATAATCATTTAAAATTCTCATTATTTCGAAATGGATTATCTTGACATCCACTTATATTTAAGCACATATTCAATTAAATAATTAATTATTAAATATAATTAATTATTTTATTTACTTACTCAACCGATTATTTATATATATATATATATATATATATATATATATATATATATATATATATATATATATATATATATATATATATATATATATATATATATATATATATATATATATATATATATATATATATATATATATATATATATATATATATATATATATATATATATATATATATATATATATATATATATCACATGGGGTCGGCCCAATCCATCTCTCCGTCGTGGAGGGCCTAGCTCATTGATCAGTTGTCGCGCGCGGATTAAAACGAGTGTTTTTGATGAAAACGTAATACAACGACAACTCAACTCGGATATCGTCTCAAGGATTCTTTTATGTGATTAATATACCAAATTTGAAATGGAGGGGGAGTTGGTTTGGTTTCTGATCTGATAAATAAAGAAAATGCAATTAAGCGGTTAAAATAAGCGATTATCAAAATAAGTCAATCTACTGTTTTCGGTTCCGGCTTATCACGGGTTTCTACCTTACCAATTTCCTAAGCGATTTCGATCTCTATTTGATTCCTATGTCAATTAACAAACGCAAAAGACATAAACTAGATTAACAATCCTATATTCCAAATTAAGCAAACGGATTAAGTTTTCGTGAATTAAGCAAACACGAATTAACGTCAAAGCGACGTAACGGCGAATAAAATCTAAGGATGCAATCATAAGAATTTAATCAAAACAACTCTATAAACTAAGAGATTAAGCAAAAGCAATTCATAGAATAGTGTTGAAAGAGAAACGAATTAGATTCATAAAGTAAAAACCTCAAAGCGTTGGAACACGATTACAGCAGAATGACTCTAAGGAATTAGCTCTCCGTGGTTCTCTCTAAGCTCCGAATGTATTTTTCGTGAAAATGTAACTAGGTGAACAGTAACACGAGTATTTTTCCTTTAAAAAGAAAGCAAATTCGGGTCATAACCCAACTGGATCGAAAACATAACCCAGACCCAATACATGATCCAACACTAAAATAAAATTCTAATGCAGTAACTTCAAACGGAATTCTGGAGTTTTGGACTCCGAATCTGACATCGACTCCAACACGAAAGTCGTAGCTCTCTCTCTTAGCTTTCCGGCGATTTTTAGAACGCCTCAAACGGATTTCCGCAACTCCAGTTATGATCGTTTCTGTGCAGACTGCTAAAGCTGAAAAATATGTGCGGAAATCAAATTAAGCCAAAAATAAAATAAAATATAAAAACAAAATAAAACATAAAAATAATCAAGATAAAGTAAAGAAATGCCTAAGTAAAAATATAGGAGAAAGTGCATAAATATGCACTGATCACTCATCACGCTGGGAGCGCTTAAGCGTCTCCCCATGGACACAAACCTTAGGATCTATGACATTTTGATATTAATGATTATTGGAATACCTTTACGAATATAATGAGAAAGATTTTTAAACAATGACAACGATAATTCTAAAATACAAAAGTGTAGAGACAAGTGTTTGACACTGGTTGGCTTGTGGATTTTTCTCAACCGGTACTCGTAATGTCTTGAAAACTCTTCGAATGGGGAGAAAAAGAGATAATTTTCTTATAGCATGATATATTTGAGATCATAGCCTATATATAGAATGATAATCATTTAAAATTCTCATTATTTCGAAATGGATTATCTTGACATCCACTTATATTTAAGCACATATTCAATTAAATAATTAATTATTAAATATAATTAATTATTTTATTTACTTACTCAACCGATTATATATATATATATATATATATATATATATATATATATATATATATATATATATATATATATATATATATATATATATATATATATATATATATATATATATATATATATATATATATATATATACTGGTCTGTCCCGCTCATCACATGGGGTCGGCCCAATCCATCTCTCCGTCGTGGAGGGCCTAGCTCATTGATCAGTTGTCGCGCGCGGATTAAAACGAGTGTTTTTGATGAAAACGTAATACAGCGACAACTCAACTCGGATATCGTCTCAAGGATTCTTTTATGTGATTAATCTACCAAATTTGAAATGGAGGGGGAGTTGGTTTGGTTTCTGATCTGATAAATAAAGAAAATGCAATTAAGCGGTTAAAATAAGCGATTATCAAAATAAGTCAATCTACTGTTTTCGGTTTCGGCTTATCACGGGTTTCTACCTTACCAATTTCCTAAGCGATTTCGATCTCTATTCGATTACTATGTCAATTAACAAGTGCAAAAGACATAAACTAGATTAACAATCCTATATTCCAAATTAAGCAAACGGATTAAGTTTTCGTGAATTAAGCAAACACGAATTATAAACGCGAATTAACGACAAAGCGACGTAACGGCGAATAAAAGCTAAGGATGCAATCATACGAATTTAATCAAAACAATTCTATAAACTAACAGATTAAGCAAAAGCAATTCATAGAATAGTGTTGAAAGAGAAACGAATTAGATTGATAAAGTAAAAACCTCAAAGCGTTGGAACGCGATTACAGCAGAATGACTCTAAGGAATTAGCTCTCCTGTGTTCTCTCAAAGCTCCGAATGTATTTTTTGTGAAAATGTAACTAGGTGAACAGTAACACGAGTATTTTTCCTTTAAAAAGAAAGCAAATTCGGGTCATAACCCAACTGGGTTGAAAACATAACTCAGGCCCAATACATGACCCAACACTAAAATAAAATTCTAATGAAGTAACTTCAAATGTAATTCTAGAATTTTGGGCTCCGGATCTGACTTCGACTCCAACACGAAAGTCGTAGCTCTCTCTCTTAGCTTTCCGGCGATTTTTAGAACGCTTCAAACGGATTTTCGGAACTCAAGTTATGATCGTTTCCGTGCAGACTACTAAAGCTGAAAAATATGTGCGGAAATCAAATTAAGCCAAAAATAAAATAAAATATAAAAACAAAATAAAACATAAGAATAATCAAGATAAAGTAAAGAAATGCCTAAGTAAAAATATAGGAGAAAGTGCATAAATATGCACTGATCACTCATCACGCTGGGAGCGCTTAAGCGTCTCCCCATGGACACAAACCTTAGGATCTATGACATTTTGATATTAATGATTATAGGAATACCTTGACGAATATAATGAGAAAGATTTTTAGACAATGACAACGATAATTCTAAAATACAAAAGTGTAGAGACAAGTGTTTGACACTGGTTGGCTTGTGGATTTTTCTCAACCGGTACTCGTAATGTCTTGAAAATTCTTCGAATGAGGAGAAAAAGAGATAATTTTCTTATGGCATGATATATTTGAGATCATAGCCTATATATAGAATGATAATCATTTAAAATTCTCATTATTTCGAAATGGATTATCTTGACATCCACTTATATTTAAGCACATATTCAATTAAATAATTAATTATTAAATATAATTAATTATTTTATTTACTTACTCAACCGATTATATTTATATATATATATATATATATATATATATATATATATATATATATATATATATATATATATATATATATATATATATATATATATATATATATATATATATATATATATATATATATATATATATATATATATATATATATATATATATATGTATATGTATATATATATATATATATATATATATATATATATATATATATATATATATATATATATATATATATATATATATGTATATGTATATATATATATATATATGTATATATATATATGTATATGTATATATATATATATATATATATATATATATATATATATATATATGTATATGTATATATATATATATATATGTATCTATATATATATATCTATATATATATATGTATATATATATATATATCTATATATATATAATATATATATGTATATATATATATATATATATATATATATATATATATATATATATATATATATATATATATATATATATATATATATATATATATATATATATATATATATATATATATATATATATATATATATATATATATATATATATATATATATATATATATATATATATATATATATATATATATATATATATATATATATATATATATATATATATATATATATATATATATATATATATATATATATAATATATATATATATATATATATATATATATATATATATATATATATATATATATATATATATATATATATATATATATATATATATATATATATATATATATATATATATATATATATATATATATATATATATATATATATATATATATATATATATATATATATATACATATATATATATATATATATATATATATATATATATATACATATATATATATATATATATATATATATATATATATATATATATATATATATACATATACATATATATATATATATATATATATATACATATATATATATATATATATATACATATATATATATATATATATATATACATATATATATATATATATGTATATATATATATATATATATATATATATATATATATATATATATATATATATATATATATATATATATATATATATATACTGCTCTGTCCCGCTCATCACACGGGGTCGGCCCAATCCATCTCTCCGTCGTGGAGGGCCTAGCTCATTGATCAGTTGTCGCGCGCGGATCAATACGAGTGTTTTTGATGAAAACGTAATACAACGACAACTCAACTCGGATATCGTCTCAAGGATTCTTTTATGTGATCAATCTACCAAATTCGAAATGGAGGGGGAGTTGGTTTGGTTTCTGATCTGATAAATAATGAAAATGCAATTAAGCGGTTAAAATAAGCGATTATCAAAATAAGTCAATCTACTGTTTTCGGTTCCGGCTTATCACGGGTTTCTACCTTACCAATTTCCTAAGCGATTTCGATCTCTATTCGATTCCTATGTCAATTAACAAGCGCAAAAGACATAAACTAGATTAACAATCCTATATTCCAAATTAAGCAAACGGATTAAGTTTTCGTGAATTAAGCAAACACGAATTATAAACGCGACGAATTAACGACAAAGCGACGTAACGGCGAATAAAAGCTAAGTGTTGCGGTGGAAATAGGATATCAAACTATTAATTAGTTTGAATCACAATTCTTAATTCACAACCGCTCTTTGATTTATCCGAAGGAAAAGGTCAAAAGAGGGAAAACCTATTTTGCATCGTAAACACAATGCGGGGAAAGATCTATGGGTTCGGGGGTTGGTTAAATTTAGGGAAGGTGTTAGCATCCTAAACTTCCGTAGTACTCTACGGGAACCTTTTGCTCAGATGTTTACTATTTTGCTTTATTTATTGCTTAAGGTATATGTACAAAGGGATTGAAAGTGAGAAAAGAGACCTAAGGGTTAATTCTAAGTTTACTCGGCAAGACATCGCATCTTGTGCCTACGTATTCTTACGGGGAGTGGAATCAGAGTAATCGTAGTTCCCCTCAAAAAGGAGGTTAGAGACTTCTCGACTGTGGTCAAGGTCTCAAGGGGAATAAACGCATCTTAAGGACACGCTTACATGGAGTGTAGAAACTCCAAATCTTTACGTTGAATTGTTAAGTTGTAATTAGGGTTAAATTAGGGATTCCACAGCGGGAAACCCTAAAATGAGCGCGGCGGCTCTTTGACCTAATGCTAGGGGTAAAATTGTAATCTTGTCCACAGCGAGACATTTGTGAAAATTAGGGTTTGTAAGGTTGTAAGGTTTGAAGTTGAGGACTATTGGCGCGGCGACCAAAAGCTAGACCTAACCTTCGGATGTGTGTAATGTGACAGGAGTATTGATGAATGTTTGAGATAATTGAATCATGCAAACAGAGAATAATGTCCTAATTAAACCATGCAAGCAGAAATTTAAAGGCAGGAACTAAAGCGCGATTGTTAGGATTCGCGAGGTTACATGAGAGGAGCAAATACAATATGATAATGAAAAATTTGAATAGAATGTAATAACAGTAAGCATAAGCTGCAAAAAAAAAAATGAACACACGCGTTAGTAGGCAAAGTCAGACGGTAATTGGACGGGTCATGAGACAAGAGTGCAATATTGGAGGTTTTTGTTGTTTTTAAAGAAAAAGTTTTGATTTAAGTTAAAAAGATGTTTAAACATAAAAAGATTAATTTTAATTTTTCAAAAAAATAGTTTAACTTAATTATCCACAAAGTTTTAATTCAAAAAAAAGATTGATTGTTATTATTAAAAAAAGGTTTTAGTTATTATTTTAAAGAAAATTTTGATGCTATTTATTTTAAAAACAATTTCAATGTTTTAAAAAAAGGTTTTAAAAAACAATTTTAATATTTTAAAAAAAGGTTTTAAAAAACAATTTTTACTATATAAAAACAAAAATAAAAGGGGTTGGGCCGGTAGCTACATCCGGACCCAACCGATTGTATGCAACCCATAAACACAAAACACCAGAATTAGGGTTTCAAAACCCTGTTGCACCTCGCGGCGCCGTTTCTCTCATTTCCCTTCGTTTGGCCACTTTTCTCTCGCTTTCTCATCTCTAATGGCTACCGTCTTCAAATCCCCACCATCTTCCGACGCCTTTCCCTGAAAAAAAAACACACACATGGTTAAATATGGAGACACGGATATTCGTCTTACGTTTTGCAAATTTCGCCGATGAAGATTGCGTCGAAGGGCCTATGATGAGTTCTCTGAGGCTTGATGATGGATTGCGGTTTGATTGCCCGCCGGACGGCGACGGCGATCTTCCGTGGTGGCTTGTTCGCGTTGTTCTCCGCTCTCTCTCGATCCCGCTAGGGTTTTGTTCGCGATTTTGTTCGCCCCTCCGTCTTCTCTCTCGGTTGTCCCTCTGTTTTCGCCCTTAGCCCGTTAGGGTTTCAACATGGTGATGTTGTTCTCTCTTATACTCTTCTGATCTTCGATCTTCTGGCCTAATTGGATATTGGATTTACGTTTTTTTGTGATACTGAATAATATTCTGGATTTGACTTGGGATCATTCCTCTTTTGGATGCGATTTGTATTATTGCTGATTTGATTGGATTTTCTTTTGATATTTGCAGATGTAGATTTGATCCCTGATGGATTCTCAAACGCGGGCTTTTGCGATTTGCTTGCTGACTTTCCTTTTTGGGTTCACTTGATTGGATTTGATTTTTATCGGATGCGGACCCTTGTGATTTGTCTGATATTTGTTTTGAGTCACGTCTTACTTCAAAATTCCTGCCTGATGCGAGTTCACTAACATTCCTTTTCTTCTTTCAGATTTGGTATGGATGCTTTGGTTGAATCCAAACTGCCGAGAAGGGGTATACGGCGATGATGACGCTCTGTCTGAGCCTGATGAGGGAATCGATGATACCGCGGTTGCCTTTAACCATGTTTCGACAATTGCTTTTGATAATCTCTGTTGTGTTCTTTGCTTGTTTGAATTTGGTTCAGAGTCATGGTTTCTGGGCTTGTGAACTGATATGGTTCTGATATGGGTTTGATCTCCCGATCTTGTCTCTTCTTCTTTATGCACCTGAGCTGTTTCATGTTTATGGATTGAGTTGTCTGCTCAAGCTTTGTGCAGCTGAACAGCTTTGGTCTTAAATCCTGTTATGACTTTGTACTGATGCTGTTGTGGTGAATTTCAGGTGTTAGAAATCTTCGGAAACAAAGAGATTCAGACCTGCCGGCATCCGGGTCTGAGTCTGAATTGGCCGTGCTGTTTTACCCTTGTATCAGTTTGGAAAACCAATTGGAACACACTTACTTTTCTTCTTCTTATTTCAGAATGGGTACTTTGAACTGATCCATGCCGCCGGGAAGGTTGCGCGGTGATGATGACCTTAGGGTCTGAACTGCTATTGTGGGCTGACAGTTTGCACGAAATTACCGTATGCTATAATTCGATGTTCGGTAGGGAGTGGCGACGGCTTCGGCCGTGGCTCTCTCAGCCACTCGATTTCTTACGCCCAATGATGATTAAACTGAGGGCTGAAGCTTCTCTATCCTCTCCCCTGCCTCGTGATTTACATTGGCTCACGTTCGCACTTGCGTTCGAATTACCGACTGATTCCCCTTTTTTGTCTTGACAGGTGCAGGAATTGATGCTTGGTATTGAGATTGTGCTTAACTACCTCTCTCTGAACTGAATTTGTTCTTTGCACCGCGCATGAACTTGTTCTTCTTTTTGTGAAGTGAATTCGTTCTTCCGAACATGAACTTAGTTCTGAACATGAACTTAGTTCTGCTTTTTCTGAGTTGAACTATTTTTAAAATGCCACTTGATCTTACTGAACTGATAAGTGGATTGCTTCTTATGCAGTTTAGCTCGGTTCTGGGATGGTTCGCTTTGGTGATCCACTTTCGTTTCATCCAGTTCCGGTTGTTCTACTGTGGTTTTATGTAGCCTGTGATGAGTCTTTCCACTTCAATTCTGTTGGCAGCAAATGAACTCATGTCTTGGCTTGAATTTACTTGATAGTGCCCCGCAATATTTATTTGACGTGTATCCGTTTGAACCCACAGTTGTGCAAATCGTTTCGGCCCAAAAACGCTTCTTTTACTTCTCTTTCTCGGCAGTCCCACAATGAACAGATACTTCCAGTCAGTAGCCGAGGTTGAGGTTCGGAAGTGGGAGTGGGACGCGGCTTCGGTCGTGCCCTCCCGGCACCCAATGATGAAGATTTTTTGAGGGTGTCCTATTATTTCTTCTAACATTTTCTTCTGCTTTTCTTTGTTTTCATTGTGCAGGTAATCAAGGATGTATGAAGAACTCACGGAAACTCATACTCGCCGCGAACGGGATGACCGAGAAACTCTCGTAAGCTCCTGAGAGTAGCCCAGCTGTTCTTCCTGTTCTGAATTACATGATAATTTGGTGCGTGTCGTGATGCAAGTTGCCGAAAGCGCGTTCTCGACACCAACAGATATCTGCAGGAACACTGCTAACTCCTCTCAAGTTTAAACCTGTCAAGCCTCTCTGTTCAAGATTTTGGGATAGAACAGCTTCAGTTCGACATTCTTGGCTGATTTTAATATGTAAACAGGGTTTTGTAACTTGTGTAAACTTTGTTGGTTATTTTTGTAATGTTCATGTTTGGAATTATGGCTTTAATTGAGTTTGTATACTTGGATGTACCATCCCCCATATTAAATGAATGAGTTCAGTATTTTGAGATTTGTTTGATGTGGCCCAAACGGATGCCTTCAGCTAAAGAAAACTAGAAGTCTTAACTTCTCACTCAAAGCGTAAAAACAATGCAAAGGCATGTTCTTTCGACCATCCCGCGAATTTGGACTTGCAATTAAATACCGTATACCTTTTGATGCAAACAGCAGCCAAGCAAGGAGTTAGATTCCATCATTTTTCCGGGGTCAATAACTGTAAAACATTCCCAAATGATAGTTTGTGTTTGATTGGAGCAACCTGACTTTAACATTAAATATTCAATTGATCTCCACTAATCAAATAGTTCCTAACAAAATCCCCGAACAAGAATCCGTCAATCACCCGAATCGAATCTTAGCAACTCCGGTACATATTGTTAGCACAACCCATCAAACCGCCCATAATTAATAGAAACATAAATGTTTGGGAGCGACTTAAAATAGAAGAAAAAATTGAACTGAGAAAAATCCAATTGCGTTTCTGATGAAGCACTTCGATACCAACCAACCCAGATCGACACCTCAATATAATCAAACCATGTGATAAATAAATGCCTCAGAAATAGTGTCTCAAGTGTCTCAAAGCTCAGTATCAGCCCGTCTTCAAAGAATTAACGGAGTCCACGTAAAATGACCAAAACACCCCTGGAATCAATCCTGCAAAACAAACACCTCCATGACTTGATAGTGGTTAGCAGATGCACAGATGAGATGTTATGCGAAATGACTGACTAAATGTAAGGGTAAAATTTGGGGTATTACAGTTGCCCCTATTTAAATAGCTACACCGGATGATTTGAGTGACAGAGACTCGAGGAATCATGGTGGAGGTATTTAAATATAGATAACCGAAAATTTTGCCCTTATATGCGGCGATATGCAATGCTATGGACAAAGCGAGAACAGACTAATGCAGACGATGCCATGAATATGATATGATGCGTATGCTGGAATGATGAATGCGAAAATGATGACGAATACGACGACATAGGACAGATGTTACGAGAAGAACACACTGGGGAAAACGTGCGCTGGGACACAGTACAACACTGGGGAATTCTAAAATGATGGTCAACTGGTGCGAACACGACCAATTGTCATTTTTAGAACGGGGGCGGGATTCTCAAATGGAGATGGCACCTATGAAACGGCCTCCACTAGGGAATCTAAAAATAAAACTGGATCACGTACGATTGCAAGATCGACTACAGAATGCTGGAGCATTGAGCAAAGAATAACATCCAAGCTTCTGTAACCTATCCCTCGTGACAGGATCAAACGGACTTTTCAGGAATCCGTAGCAAATATACAGGGTAAAAACCGGCTGTATGCCAAAATAAATGGACTTTAAGAATAAGATCCTTAAATGGAGATGGCACCTATGAGATGACCTCCACTAGGGAATGTCTAACAATGAAACTAGATCTACACGATTGCAAGATCGGTTACAGAATGCTGGAGCATTGAGCAAAGAATAACATCCAAGCTTCTATAAACTATCCTTCGTGATGGGATCGAACGGACTTTTCGGAAATCCGTATCAAATATACAGGGTAAAGACCGGCTGTATGCCAAATAAATGGACTTTGATAGGAAATGCCCTGATAAGCTTCTCGAGGGAGAACTGTCACTTATCGTTGGAAGGGACTTACATGCCAAAATGGATAGGCACTCAAATAAAGAGGCTGTTGCTTATCTGATATATAAATCTTCTCATATTTAAGGTCGGCGCCTGGAATACGATTCTGATTCTTCTTTTACTAAAGGGTAAATGAACTTCTTCATACTTCAAGATCTGTGCTCTCCTAAATATGATTCCGCTCCTTCTTTTACTAGAGGGTAAATGAACTTCTTCATACTTCAAGATCTGTGCTCTCCTGAATATGATTCCGCTCCTTCTTTTACTAAAGGGTAAATGAACTTCTTCATACTTCAAGATTTGTGCTCTCTTGAATATGATTCGGTTCAAACCTCCCCATACTTCAAGAAGACAGGGAAAATGGAAGCCCAACTGATCAATGGAGATGGCCATTTGCTGCGAGTCATAACGAAGATAGGATCAGCTTCTCAGGCGAGAAATGTCGCTTATTTGCAAGAGTGGCAATAATAAGCTTCTCATGTAAGAACTGCTTGTAGAGGTGATAACAGAGGATGATAAGCTTCTCTGGCGAGAACTGGTGCTGATCGATGATAAGCTTCTCAGGTGAGAACGGGTGCTGACCGATGATAAGCTTCTCTTGTGAGAACAGACGCGTATCTTGTTGTGTAAGGTTGTTATATCGATAGGCTTCTCAGGCGAGAAATGTCGCATACCGATGCTGTAAGATGTAAAGTGTTGTACCGATAGATTTTCCAGGCGTGAACTGGCATGTATCTGTAAAGGATTGTTGATTGGTTTTCTTGAAAGATAGTGCAAAATAAATGCACGTCCGGGTACAGTGATAAACTTCTCGGGCGAGAACAGTCGTGTATCTGCCAAGGTAGGGTGAAAATTTTAGACGGTGCAAAATAAATGCATGTCCGGTTGGGCTCGACGACCGACAAGACTGAGATTCAATCTAGGATCGAGCTAGAAAGAAGACTGGTAATCAAGACTCCATCGAGGGAATGATCTCGAAGGGTAAATATCTAATCCTGGCGAGGAAAGATAGCTGAAGTAACCGTCATCCACGAGGATCGAGCTCTGTGGGGAAACTGGAAACAAGTAGGTATTTTATGCTTAAGGCTGACAATCTATTTGAAGGGAATGGACGAACCCAAGTTACTCGGCGGTAACAACCAATGATGGCGAGACACAATGAACCTGTGAAGGTTAATGCCCATGTTAATGTGAATGTATGTCAATGTCTATGTATGTAGTTAAATATGCAGGATGTTATGGAATGAGTACGTAATGAGTATGGGAAATGAATGTATGAAATAGGCATGTGATGCTTATGCCCCTGCGTATGCTGACGAAACAGACTAGAGACGGGACGAGAGATGAAATAAACATCTCGACGGAGATACCCTGCGTTCTCTGCAACCAATACGTCAATCATGGGTGAGAAAGATCAATGGTAGAACCGAATCTGGTTTATAAATTCTAACTTCTCTAGGGAGAAGGCAATCTGCTTGGGTGCACAGTATCATGTCTTCACATGGGGAGAAGAAAACCTGAGGGACACTTTCGAGTTACCCAAGAAAAAGTTGTCAGCTTATAGTCTCTCTGGGGACTGTGATGAGGCAATAAGTTAGGAGCCTGTTGCAACACTGAGATTTACTGGGGAATGAAGGCCGCTGTGAGTAAAATCCCTCGGGTGCATGAAGAAAGGTTGTGACCACATGGTTTTGATCTTGAAGGACCTTATAGTAGTCGCCATTTGTTTCTTTAAAAAACACGGTGCCCCAGGATACTTGCGTTGTGAGGTAGGGTCGTCTCAAGAGGATTTTATAGAGAACACGGAGTCTGGTTGCCTCACTGTTTTCAAACTCTTTGAGATTTGTCAGGTCTCGACGTAACTGGCACAAATTAATTGTGTTACGACGAAATCTTTGAGAAATAGCTCTTAAGAACATCAGACTCGCGTTGGTAAGCGAATTGGGAAACTGCCTGCCCCTGTTTAGCAGGATCTTCAAGTTCCATGGGTTATGTCCATATATAAATCTCTAAGATATCAAGCAAAGTCGTCATGCCTGAAATGCATATCCTGAGCTTGTCAATGCACACATATATTTGTCTTGAATTTTGTTTTGAAAAAGATATCGCAATAACTTGTGACCGAAATCACTAGTCGGGATATAAGTTTTAATTATAATGCCAACATGAATTTTTTCTGAGCATAGCTCGTAGGAGTCAGGAAACGTGATCTTGTCGAGTATGCTTTCAACCGAAGTCCTACTTCAATTAGGTCTTTTAAAGGTTGTATTGTGGCTCGGTTCACGGTTTAAGAAACAAAGGATAAAGGCTCAAAGTTATATTTGTACCCACACCTTCTTCGTGATGTTCTCCAATCCTACTTCAGTTAATCGGATACGAACGCTCATATCTCAAGCGGACTTGCTATGGTCGAGAACTTATCAAGGCTTTGGACATGGCAGTCACTCACCTATTTCTAATGGCAATTCGATCACACGACTTTGTTCTTTATAGAGATCCTAAAAAACTACTGGTTTGTTCTTATTCCCTAACTTTTGCCTGGACAACGTCTTTTGATTTGCCTTTGGAGTCCAGCGGGATGCCCCAGTTTTGCCTAAGTCTCCTTCATAGGTTTTGACTTAGCGGGCTCTTGTTTTTTTTTAATATTCTTTTATGCACAAGTCGTGTAAATCTTTTGGAAGGCTCGTGACTGCCCCACTCCTTAGGTACCCGAGGGATAGTCATTGTATTGGACTTCTTAAGATGCTAAGGATAAATTCTCGAAGGTTTGCTTCCTTTTTTGAGAGTCTAAGCGCTCGATTGGTTTAACTGAAACCTACCCTGCCCCAGGTTAGGATGAAGGTTCTTAAAAAAAAAACTCCTACTTCAGGGCTCAAAGAGGTTAACGAGGGATTAACATCCTTATATCTCCAGTGTTTGGGATTTGAAACAATGCCTTACATCATCAGCGGGTTTCAATCGAAAGCATACGACAAGAAATCTGACGTTTTGGGTTCGTCATCCTCCCCCCAATTCTCCATCAGAACAAGAGATCGGGTAAAGTTGGCATTATGATTTATGAAAACGTTTTTTTGAATGAGTGAAATGAATGGATTTATTCAAGACAAACATATGCGTTGCATTAATTAATCAAAAATAAACAAGTTCGTGCATGCTAAATATGTTTAATCAAAGAGAAATACATATAAATAAACAAATGAACTGTCGGAAAAATCCTTCTAAATGTTTATGAAATCTTGCATTCAAGAGTAACAGTTTCCTTTGGCGGAGCCTCAATGGAAAGGACGTCTAGTTTACGATCACTGTGAGTCGTCATGGCTTGCCCCAGTTACGCTGGTCACATCTTCAACAGTTTTCAGTCGTTGCTTCAAAATAAATTTCCCAGATTCTTTGTTGATCCCGGTCATATCATCTGGAGGGTTACTGAAATGAAACGAGCTAGCCCTTTGAATAATTACTGGATTCGACTGATTTGCTGAGGAGACAGCATATTTTGCAGAATCTAAGCTTCATAAGCGGGGAACCCCGAGAGGAGTTTCAATCTTTGGCTGAGCATCGCTAAAAGACAACTTCTTCGTTTCTAGCAAATTTCTGACAAATTTCTTAAGAGCATAGCAATTCTCTAGATCATGGCCGGGCGCACCCTCATGAAATAAACAATGAGCGGCAGCGTTGTAACCTGCAGGTAACGGATTAGGCGGAGGACCCAAAGCACGGGTGGTAATCAGATCTTGTTGTACCAAATGGGAGTATAACTCAGTGAAAGTCATCGGAATTGGAGGACAAGGCTTATACTGACTCTTACGGAGATAAGGAACCTGATCCTGTAATTGCTGGTGGATAGGAGCGTTGGGCACCCGTTGACTGTTGACAGGAACTTGCATAGGAGGATAACCGAAAGGTTGTTGATAAACCGGTGCTTGATATACCGGAGCTGACTGCACAGGCTGGTATGTAGAAAACTGTTGATCGAAAGGAGGTGCAACAGTAGCTGCATAGGGTTGTTGGACATATGGAAATGGATAACCTTGAACATAACTCTGCTGATGTTGCCACAGTTGAGGCGTAGCCATTTTGCGGTTCCTCGAACGTGCAGGTCCTTTACCATGGTCGGAGTTAGGAGTTTTGCACTTTGGAGGGGTAGCTCGTCGAACTGGTTGAGCACTAGGAGGCACCAAACCGGATTGAAGACCGTGAGGAGGTGCATTCTTGACAGTAACAGCTGGTTGAGGTTCCATAACAGTATTAGTAGTCTCAGAAACAACAGTAGACTAAGCATCCACCTTCACACTAAGAGCTCGTAGCATCTCCAAAATCTGCCCTACACTTCCTCGAAGATCTTCGAGTTCATGGCTGATACGGTTGATCTCTTGGTTTTGATCTTCCATCCTTTTGAAGGGTCGTATTGATGCAGAGAACTCAGGGTGACAAAACTGGAAGGTGAGAGAACCGAGTATGAGAAAACGGAAGACACATGCAATGCAAAAGTATGATGCTATGATGCAAATGCAAATGAAGATTTCATGGAATTCAAACATTTACGAATGTCGTGGGGTACCAAGGAAATCTTTTTCTTATTTTTTTATTCTTATTTTTTTATTTATGGTATCCCGCGATATCCATAGATGGTGTTTGAATTCCATGAAATACAATGCAATGGGATGCTTTATGGATGCAATGCACATGAGTACATAAAGTCCTAGGTTAAAGGTACGTGAGCGGAGTTAAGGTCTACCCATCCCAAAAAGGAGTGTACTATAGGTTAGTTGTGCCTGCAGAACAAGGTTCTAAAAAGTGCCCAAAGTCATCAGCCCATCTTTCGGATATTATCAACTCTCCGATTGACTCGGGGGTTAATAATATTCTTAAGAGAACCTCTTTTGAGTGTAGTATCGCGTAGAAACCATTGTAGGACTACTCCCACATAGTTCCCGCACTACGTCCTAAATAAGGCCGAGGTGGTGTAAAGGTACTACGGTTCCCAATATCACAGACTCCAATCGACCATGGAAGAAGTTTTCACGATTACTCGTTCAACCAAACCATTTTCGAAAAGGTCTCAACTGAGCGGTGATTCTCGAATCAGCTTGGTCGGGATTCAAACTCCCTATAAGCCTTATCGAATATATCCCCATCCTATAACAATGTCACTAGTCTGGGCGTAGGACTTATCTCACAACACAAGGAACAGTCCCAAAATCAAAATACAATATATACATGCAACTGAATAATAAAACAAACAGTGATAAATATGAACAAATTAGGGATAACCCTCAAAAGTTTAAGAGTCCCCAGTGAAGTCGCCATTTTCTGTTGCGGTGGAAATAGGATATCAAACTATTAATTAGTTTGAATCACAATTCTTAATTCACAACCGCTCTTTGATTTATCCGAAGGAAAAGGTCAAAAGAGGGAAAACCTATTTTGCATCGTAAACACAATGCGGGGAAAGATCTAGGGTTCGGGGGTTGGTTAAATTTAGGGAAGGTGTTAGCATCCTAAACTTCCGTAGTACTCTACGGGAACCTTTTGCTCAGATGTTTACTATTTTGCTTTATTTATTTGCTTAAGGTATATGTACAAAGGGATTAAAAGTGAGAAAAGAGACCTAAAGGGTTAATTCTAAGTTTACTCGGCAAGACATCGCATCTTGTGCCTACGTATCCTTACGGGAGTGGAATCAGAGTAATCGTAGTTCCCCTCAAAAGGGAGGTTAGAGACTTCTCGACTGTGGTCAAGGTCTCAAGGGGAATAAACGCATCTTAAGGACACGCTTACATGGAGTGTAGAAACTCCAAATCTTTACGTTGAATTGTTAAGTTGTAATTAGGGTTAAATTAGGGATTCCACGGCGGGAACCCTAAAATGAGCGCGGCGGCTCTTTGGCCTAATTCTAGGGGTAAAATTGTAATCTTGTCCACAGCGAGACATTTGTGAAAATTAGGGTTTGTAAGGTTGTAAGGGTTTGAAGTTGAGGACTATTGGCGCGGCGACCAAAAGCTAGACCTAACCTTCGGATGTGTGTAATGTGACAGGAGTATTGATGAATGTGTGAGATAATTGAATCATGCAAACAGAGAATAATGTCCTAATTAAACCATGCAAGAAGAAATTTAAAGGCAGGAACTAAAGCGCGATTGTTAGGATTCGCGAGGTTACATGAGAGGAGCAAATACAATATGATAATGAACAATTTGAATAGAATGTAATAACAGTAAGCATAAGCTGCAAAAAAAAAAAATGAACACACGCGTTAGTAGGCAAAGTCAAACGGTAATTGGACGGGTCATGAGACAAGAGTGCAATATTGGAGGTTTTTGTTGTTTTTAAAGAAAAAGTTTTGATTTAAGTTAAAAAGATGTTTAAACATAAAAAGATTAATTTTAATTTTTTCAAAAAAATAGTTTTAACTTAATTATCCACAAAGTTTTAATTCCAAAAAAAAGATTTGATGTTATTATTTAAAAAAATGTTTTTAGTTATTATTTTAAAGAAAATTTTGATGCTATTTATTTTAAAAAACAATTTTAATGTTTTAAAAAAAGGTTTTAAAAAACATTTTTAATATTTTAAAAAAAAGGTTTTAAAAAACAATTTTTACTATATAAAACAAAAATAAAAGGGGTTGGGCCGGTAGCTACATCCGGACCCAACCAATTGTATGCAACCCATAAACACAAAACACCAGAATTAGGGTTTCAAAACCCTGTTGCACCTCGCGGCGCCGTTTCTCTCATTTCCCTTCGTTTGGCCACTTTTCTCTCGCTTTCTCATCTCTAATGGCTACCGTCTTCAAATCCCCACCATCTTCCGACGCCTTTCCCTGAAAAAAAAACACACATGGTTAAATATGGAGACACGGATATCCGTCTTACGTTTTGCAAATTTCGCCGATGAAGATTGCGTCAAAGGGCCTATGATGAGTTCTCTGAGGCTTGATGATGGATTGCGGTTTGATTGCCCGCCGGACGGCGACGACGATCTTCTGTGGTGGCTTGTTCGCGTTGTTCTTCGCTCTCTCTCGATCCCGCTAGGGTTTTGTTCGCGATTTTGTTCGCCCCTCCGTCTTCTCTCTCGGTTGTCCCTCTGTTTTCGCCCTTAGCCCGTTAGGGTTTCAACATGGTGATGTTGTTCTCTCTTATACTCTTCTGATCTTCGATCTTCTGGGCCTAATTGGATATTGGATTTACGTTTTTTCTGATACTGAATAATATTCTGGATTTGACTTGGGATCATTCCTCTTTTGGATGTGATTTGTATTATTGCTGATTTGATTGGATTTTCTTTTGATATTTGCAGATGTAGATTTGATCCCTGATGGATTCTCAAACGCGGGCTTTTGCGATTTGCTTGCTGACTTTCCTTTTTGGGTTCACTTGATTGGATTTGATTTTTATCGGATGCGGACCCTTGTGATTTGTCTGATATTTGTTTTGAGTCACGTCTTACTTCAAAATTCCTGCCTGATGCGAGTTCACTAACATTCCTTTTCTTCTTTCAGATTTGGTATGGATGCTTTGGTTGAATCCAAACTGCCGAGAAGGGGTATACGGCGATGATGACGCTCTGTCTGAGCCTGATGAAGGAATCGATGATACCGCGGTTTCCTTTAACCATGTTTCGACAATTGCTTTTGATAATCTTTGTTGTGTTCTTTGCTTGTTTGAATTTGGTTCAGAGTCATGGTTTATGGGCTTGTGAACTGATATGGTTCTGATATGGGTTTGATCTCCCGATCTTGTCTCTTCTTCTTTATGCACCTGAGCTGTTTCATGTTTATGGATTGAGTTGTCTGCTCAAGCTTTGTGCAGCTGAACAGCTTTGGTCTTAAATCCTGTTATGACTTTGTACTGATGCTGTTGTGGTGAATTTCAGGTGTTGGAAATCTTCGAAAACAAAGAGATTCAGACCTGCCGGCATCCGGGTCTGAGTCCGAATTGGCCGTGTTGTTTTACCCTTGTATCAGTTTGTAAAACCAATTGGAACACACTTACTTTTCTTCTTCTTATTTCAGAATGGGTACTTTGAACTGATCCATGCCGCCGGGAAGGTTGCGCGGTGATGATGACCTTAGGGTCTGAACTGCTATTGTGGGCTGACAGTTTGCACGAAATTACCGTATGCTATAATTCGATGTTCGGTAGGGAGTGGCGACGGCTTCGGCCATGGCTCTCTCAGCCACTCGATTTCTTACGCCCAATGATGATTAAACTGAGGGATGAAGCTTCTCTATCCTCTCCCCTGCCTCGTGATTTACATTGGCTCACGTTCGCACTTGCGTTCGAATTACCGACTGATTCCCCTTTTTTGTCTTGACAGGTGCAGGAATTGATGCTTGGTATTGAGATTGTGCTTAACTACCTCTCTCTGAACTGAATTTGTTCTTTGCATCGCGCATGAACTTGTTCTTCTTTTTGTGAAGTGAATTCGTTCTTCCGAACATGAACTTAGTTCTGCTTTTTCTGAGTTGAACTATTTTTAAAATGCCACTTGATCTTACTGAACTGATAAGTGGATTGCTTCTTATGCAGTTTAGCTCGGTTCTGGGATGGTTCGCTTTGGTGAACCACTTTCGTTTCATCCAGTTCCGGTTGTTCTACTGTGGTTTTATGTAGCCTGTGATGAGTCTTTCCACTTCAATTCTGTTGGCAGCAAATGAACTCATGTCTTGGCTTGAACTTACTTGATAGTGCCCCGCAATATTTATTTGACGTGTATTCGTTTGAACCCACAGTTGTGCAAATCGTTTCGGCCCGAAAACGCTTCTTTTAATTCTCTTTCTCGGCAGTCCCACAATGAACAGATATTGCCAGTCAGTAGCCGAGGTTGAGGTTCGGAAGTGGGAGTGGGACGCGGCTTCGGTCGTGCCCTCCCGACACCCAATGATGAAGATTTTCTGAGGGTGTCCTATTATTTCTTCTAACATTTTCTTCTGCTTTTCTTTGTTTTCATTGTGCAGGTAATCAAGGATGTATGAAGAACTCACGGAAACTCATACTCGCCGCGAACGGGATGACCGAGAAACTCTCGTAAGCTCTTGAGAGTAGCCCAGCTGTTCTTCCTGTTCTGAATTACATGATAATTTGGTGCGTGTCGTGATGCAAGTTGCCGAAAGCGCGTTCTCGACACCAACAGATATCTGCAGGAACACTGCTAACTCCTCTCAAGTTTAAACCTGTCAAGCCTCTCTGTTCAAGATTTTGGGATAGAACAGCTTTAGTTCGACATTCTTGGCTGATTTTAATATGTAAACAGGGCTTTGTAACTTGTGTAAACTTTGTTGGTTATTTTTGTAATGTTCATGTTTGGAATTATGGCTTTAATTGAGTTTGTATACTTGGATGTACCATCCCCCATATTAAATGAATGAGTTCAGTATTTTGAGATTTGTTTGATGTGGCCCAAACGGATGCCTTCAGCTAAAGAAAACTAGAAGTCTTAACTTCTCACTCAAATCGTAAAAACAATGCAAAGGCCTGTTCTTTCGACCATCCCGCGAATTTGGACTTGCAATTAAATACCGTATACCTTTTGATGCAAACAGCAGCCAAGCAAGGAGTTAGATTCCATCATTTTTCCGGGGTCAATAACTGTAAAACATTCCCAAATGATAGTTTGTGTTTGATTGGAGCAACCTGACTTTAACATTAAATATTCAATTGATCTCCACTAATCAAATAGTTCCTAAAAAAATCCCCGAACAAGAATCCGTCAATCACCCGAATCGAATCTTAGCAACTCCGGTACATATTGTTAGCACAACCCATCAAACCGCCCATAATTAATAGAAACATAAATGTTTGGGAGCGACTTAAAATAGAAGAAAAAATTGAACTGAGAAAAATCCAATTGCGTTTCTGATGAAGCACTTCGATACCAACCAACCCAGATCGACACCTCAATATAATCAAACCATGTGATAAATAAATGCCTCAGAAATAGTGTCTCAAGTGTCTCAAAGCTCAGTATCAGCCCGTCTTCAAAGAATTAACGGAGTCCACGTAAAATGACCAAAACACCCCTGGAATCAATCCTGCAAAACAAACACCTTCATGACTTGATAGTGGTTAGCAGATGCACAGATGAGATGTTATGCGAAATGACTGACTAAATGTAAGGGTAAAATTTGGGGTATTACACTAAGGATGCAATCATACGAATTTAATCAAAACAATTCTATAAACTAACAAATTAAGCAAAAGCAATTCATAAATAGTGTTGAAAGAGAAACGAATTAGATTGATAAAGTAAAAACCTCAAAGCGTTGGAACGCGATTACAGCAGAATGACTCTAAGGAATTAGCTCTCCATGGTTCTCTCAAAGCTCCGAATGTATTTTTCGTGAAAATGTAACTAGGTGAACAGTAACACGAGTATTTTTCCTTTAAAAAGAAAGCAAATTTGGGTCATAACCCAACTGGGTCGAAAACATAACCCAGACCCAATACATGACCCAACACTAAAATAAAATTCTAATGAAGTAACTTCAAACGGAATTCTGGATATTTGGGCTCCGGATCTGACTTCGACTCCAACACGAAAGTCGTAGCTCTCTCTCTTAGCTTTCCGACGATTTTTAGAACGCCTCAAACGGATTTTCGGAACTCCAGTTATGATTGTTTCCGTGCAGACTGCTAAAGATGAAAAATATGTGCGGAAATCAAATTAAGCCAAAAATAAAATAAAATATAAAAACAAAATAAAACATAAAAATATACAAGATAAAGTAAAGAAATGCCAAAGTAAAAATATACGAGAAAGTGCATAAATATGCACTGATCACTCATCACGCTGGGAGCGCTTAAGCGTCTCCCCATGGACACAAACCTTAGGATCTATGACATTTTGATATTAATGATTATAGGAATACCTTGACGAATATAATGAGACAGATTTTTAGACAATGACAACGATAATTCTAAAATACAAAAGTGTAGAGACAAGTGTTTGACACTGGTTGGCTTGTGGATTTTTCTCAACCGGTACTCGTAATGTCTTGAAAACTCTTCGAATGGGGAGAAAAGGAGATAATTTTCTTATAGCATGATATATTTGAGATCATAGCCTATATATAGAATGATAATCATTTAAAATTCTCATTATTTCGAAATGGATTATCTTGACATCCACTTATATTTAAGCACATATTCAATTAAATAATTAATTATTAAATATAATTAATTATTTTATTTACTTACTCAACCGATTATATATATATATATATATATATATATATATGTATATATATATATATATATATATATATATATATATATATATATACTGCTCTGTCCCGCTCATCACACGGGGTCGGCCCAATCCATCTCTCCGTCGTGGAGGGTCTAGCTCATTGATCAGTTGTCAGGCGCGGATCAAAACGAGTGTTTTTGATGAAAACGTAATACAGCGACAACTCAACTCGGATATCGTCTCAAGGATTCTTTTATGTGATTAATCTACCAAATTCGAAATGGAGGGGGAGTTGGTTTGGTTTCTGATCTGATAAATAAAGAAAATGCAATTAAGCGGTTAAAATAAGCGATTATCAAAATAAGTCAATCTACTGTTTTCGGTTCCGGCTTATCACGAGTTTCTACCTTACCAATTTCCTAAGCGATTTCGATCTCTATTCGATTACTATGTCAATTAACAAGCGCAAAAGACATAAACTAGATTAACAATCCTATATTCCAAATTAAGCAAACGAATTAAGTTTTCGTGAATTAAGCAAACACGAATTATAAACGCGAATTAACGACAAAGCGACGTAACGGCGAATAAAAGCTAAGGATGCAATCATACGAATTTAATCAAAACAATTCTATAAACTAACAGATTAAGCAAAAGTAATTCATAGAATAGTGTTGAAAGAGAAACGAATTAGATTGATAAAGTAAAAACCTCAAAGCGTTGGAACGCGATTACAGCAGAATGACTCTAAGGAATTAGCTCTCTGTGGTTCTCTCAAAGCTCCGAATGTATTTTTCGTGAAAATGTAACTAGGTGAACAGTAACACGAGTATTTTTCCTTTAAAAAGAAAGCAAATTTGGGTCATAACCCAACTGGGTCGAAAACATAACCCAGGCCCAATACATGACCCAACACTAAAATAAAATTCTAATGAAGTAACTTCAAACGGAATTCTGGAATTTTGGGCTCCGGGTCTGACTTCGACTCCAACCCGAAAGTCGTAGCTCTCTCTCTTAGCTTTCCATCAATTTTTAGAACGCTTCAAACGGATTTCCGGAACTCTAGTTATGATCGTTTCCGTGCATACTGCTAAAGCTGAAAAATAAGTGCGGAAATCAAATTAAGACAAAAATAAAATAAAATATAAAAACAAAATAAAACATAAAAATAATCAAGATAAAGTAAATAAATGCCTAAGTAAAAATATAAGAGAAAGTGCATAAATATGCACTGACCACTCATCACGCTGGGAGCGCTTAAGCGTCTCCCCTGTAAGTACAGAGGATGCCTAAGGGGGCGGGGGGGGGGGGGGGGGTGAATTAGGACTTTAGAAGTTTTTCCGATTTTTATGGTTTCTTGAAATTTTAATGGTTTGTGTTCTTGGTTATGAAAGCAGTAGAAAGTAAAAGAACAATGGACACCAGGATTTATAGTAGTTCCCCTCACAATCCGAGAGTACTCCACTCCCCTTTCAACACGAAAGAAAGTTTTCACTATTGTTTAATAAAGTACAACCTATCACACCATCAACCGGTGAGGCCTACTATCAAACAATAAAACTAACAAGTGTACAAGAACAATCCTCTTGTAAACACTCACCCTTGTGTCCAACAATCCTTGATCACAAGTTAGAATACAAATACTTGTAATGATTTTGTTTTGTGAATAATAATATCAATCAAAATTGATCTTCTCCAAATGATCAAATTTCACTCTTATAATTTTCAACACAAGTGTTCAAAGATGAATATGAAATTTTTATGCAAATATGAACACTTAGAAAAGATTTTGAAAATGGTGAATTTGATTCTAAGAATATTTGAAAATGAATGTTGGAAGTGTTTGGAGGTGTTTTTCAAAATTGAAAAACTCAGAATTTATATGTGTAAACACACCTTTTCCAACAGGTATATTTGAGTACATTTCAAAATATGAAGTGGTATAATTTTCAAACCATTTTTGAATTTGAAACAAAGCCATTTTTCAAAATTCGTTCAGTGTTAATCGGTTAACCTATATGGTTAATCGGTTAACACTTGAACGTTATACAAAAATATTCAAAAATTGAAATGGTTAACCGGTTAACCTATATGGTTAATCGGTTAACACTGCTATTTTTCAGAAAAATGCTTTTAAAAATAAATTTTATACCAATTCTAAAGTTTCAAAAACATGCTAATGTAATATGTCAAAATGTTTGATGTTTTTGAACACTTGTATATCAATTATAAGGATAGATTTTGATATACCCGCAATGCATCCAAGTCTTGAAGAATCATAGTTCCATATGTAGCTTGACTTGATCTTGATTCCTTTGAAAGACTTGACTTTTTGCAACCGAGAGATGAACTTGAGTAGTGTTGACATCATCAAAACTAGAGATTGAAGCATGCTTCTACATTCTCCCCCTTTTTGATGATGGCAATCAAAAAGTGTTGTGCGATATCTTTTGGTTCTTGATATGTTTCTCCCCCTATGTCTAGCAACTCCCCCTATGTTGAAGCATGCTTCTACATTCTCCCCCTTTTTGATGATGGCAATCAAAAAGTGTTGTGCGATATCTTTTGGTTCTTGATATGTTTCTCCCCCTATGTCTAGCAACTCCCCCTATCTTAACAGAGGAAAGAAATCTGCACACAGAGAGACATTAACAGAACCAAGCTCTTCTCCCCCTTTGTCATTAGCAAAAAGGAAGAGCTTTCAAAGAAAACACAAGATAGCAGCATATATAGTAATAAGCACATGCAAAGCCAAGTAAACACATAGCATAAAAAGTAGTACATATAAAATGCAGCAAAAAGGAGATTGTACTTGTTACAATAAAACATAGTTCAAATGGAAGCATAAAACTTAAAACTAGAAAGCAATGCAATAAAACAACATCAATAGCATATTCTCTAAAGATCCTCATCAGGCATATCCACATCATCTTCTTCTTCTTCTTCACTATCATCCTCTTCTTCAATCTCTTCGTCCACAACTCGGGTGTTGGAATGTGGAGGGTTAAGAATGAGGTTTCTGAGGGAGGCAATGGCTCGGGAGGTCTCTCTATGCATATTCATTGACTCTCGATGCTGGTTCATCATGGTTGTATAGAGAAACTCACTAGTAAGACCCCCTTCAGGCATTGGATATGCGTGATGGACAGGACCGTCATCGGTATACCTGTAGGTACCGTCAACCGCTTTGATGATTCCAGTATTTTTGACAATATTAATCTCATTGATCTCATTAGTTGTAGGTTTCATCTTGGAGGACGGTTCCCTGTTGAGGTCTAGTTCAGTCAATTCCAGGATTCTAGAAATCAACCGAGCATACGGTAATCGTGTGATGCACTGAAGTTGCTGCTGCAGATGATACATGATGGTTAGAATCCAATTGACCCTTATGCGATTCTTGATTGCGTACAGAAGCTGCATCTCTAAGTCATTAATCTGAGAGTGGTTGGAATCTTTTGGGATGAGGACATAGCAGATAATATAGTGAAGCATTCGATCAAATACCGTCAGATTCTTGGCATAGCACAACATACAAGCGGTGCGAGAGTTTGCAATAATTGTTTCTTTTGGGAACCTGCAAATCTGATAGTAATACTCCATTTTATCATAATTTTCCCAGGGTCCATCTACATGGTTTACACCTTTCCTCAGGAAGCAGCCTTTTGATGGAATCTTAAGGTGTCTAGCAAGGGTGGATAAATTCTCAACAAACTCATGATCTCTAATGGTGGAATGGATCATGTGGTTCTCATCCATGTCCAGATATACAACCATCTTACTCATAAAAGCTTTAACAAGATCAGGATAAATAATACCAGAGTCGGTGACGAACTTGTCGATACGCTGATATTCCAATAGTGTAGGAAAGTCAAAAGACATTGCAGGAAAAGCTCGAAGATTTACGTACTTTACCGGCAGAAGTTGACGAACACGAACTTTGAAATCCATGCGCCTCTTTTTGGTGGTTTCCATTGGAATGCTGTCGTCATCAGATTCTGATGCAGAATGATGTTCTGGTAGCTTTCCCTTGCCGCGATTTGATGCTGAAGCCATGGATGAAGGTTTGAGAGAACTGAGGTTGTGGGTTCTGAGGAAGTTAGGGTTTGAGAAGTTGTGGGGATGGTTATGAGAAGTTATCCAACTTTAGAGAGTGGGAGAGTGAAGTTAGGGTTTGAAGAGGGAAGTTCCACAAAACTCTTTAGGAGAGGATATGATTTTGGATATGGATTTGGATATTTAAGAGAATATGGACCACATGAAAAATACATTTATGAAATATAATATATAAAAAAATTAATTAATTTTCGTTTCTGATTTTTAGAAAATTTAACAGTGTTAATCGGTTAACCATATAGGTTAATCGGTTAACACATTAAAAAATTAAGTCAGAATTGAAAATTTAACAGTGTTAATCGGTTAACCCATATGGTTAATCGATTAACACACTCGAATTTTTGAAAAAAACTTAAAAACAGAATGCATACACATGCAAACATATCACAAATAATGCATACACATATTAGAGAAAAGGTCAGATGTCACCTTCATCAAGAATCCCAAGTTCTCGCCGAATTTTGTAGAATGGTTCTTTCGCCAAAGGTTTGGTGAAGATGTCGGCGAGTTGATTGTGCGTGCCGACGAAAGTAACATCTACATCTCCATTCAATACGTGATCTCGAAGGAAGTGATGCCGGATATCTATATGTTTTGTTCTCGAATGCATGACCGGGTTCTTTGTAATATTGATGGCACTTGTATTATCACATCTAAGAGGAATGCAGCCGAGATCTATACCATAATCGAGGAGTTGTTGCTTGAGCCACAGAATTTGTGCGCAGCAACTTCTTGCTGCAATATATTCCGCTTCGGCTGTACTGAGTGCCACACACGCTTGCTTCTTGCAGGCCCATGACACTAATGCATTCCCGAGAATGTGACATGTACCGCTTGTGCTTTTTCTATCGGTCTTACATCCTGCATAGTCAGCGTCAGAGTAACCAACTAAAGAACAAATACTACCTTTAGGATACCATAATCCGACATTCATTGTCCCTTTGAGATACTTTATGATTCTCTTTATGGCTGTGAGATGCGATTCCTTCGGACTTGCTTGAAAGCGTGCACACAAACAAACGCTAAACATAATGTCAGGACGGCTTGCCGTCAAATATAGTAATGAACCAATCATACCTCGATATTTTGTTATATCAACTGGAGTACCGAATTCATCTTGATTAACGTACGTTCCGGATCCCATAGGAGTGGACATTACCTTGCAACCGTCCATATCGAATTTCTTCAACAATTCCTTGCAATACTTGGATTGGTTGAGGAAGATGCCATCCTTAGTTTGCTTGATTTGTAGTCCAAGAAAATAATTCAATTTTCCCATCATGGATATCTTGAACTCTCCTTGCATCATAAGTGAAAATTCTTCGCAAAGTTCTTTGTTTGTTGATCTGAAGATGATGTCGTCGACATAGACTTGAACCAATAAAGTGTTTCCTTTGATCTTCTTTATGAATAATGTCTTGTCAACCTTTCCTTTTGTAAATCCTTTCTCACATAAGAAATTGCTAAGGCGGTCATACCATGCTCTTGGTGCTTGTTTTAGTCCGTAGAGTGCCTTTTTCAGTTTGTAGACATGTGAGGGATTTTTGAAGTCTTCAAAACCCGGAGGTTGTTTGACGTAGACTTCCTCATTAATGTACCCATTCAGGAAAGCGCTTTTGACATCCATCTGGAACAACTGAAAATTCATAGAACAAGCGTAAGCAAGTAGTAATCTAATTGCTTCTAACCTTGCTACCGGAGCGAACGTTTCATCAAAATCAATTCCTTCCTCCTGGTTGTAGCCTTGTGCGACCAATCTTGCTTTGTTACGAACTATGATCCCATTCTCGTCAAGTTTGTTCTTGAAGACCCATCTTGTTCCTATGATGTGCTTATGATCTGGTCTTGGTACAAGACTCCAAACTTGATTCCTTTCGAATTGGTTGAGTTCTTCTTGCATTGCTACAATCCATTGGTCGTCGCCTAAAGCTTCATCAATCTTGGTTGGTTCAATTTGAGACACAAAAGCCATGTTGAGACAAGCATCCTTTAGATTAAGTCGAGTTGCAACACCTTGGCTAATATCACCAATAACTTTATCTATCGGGTGATCTCTATGCGTTCTCCATTCCTTCGGAAGATCTTGATGTTCTTCAATGATTTGAGTGACATCTTCTTGTGGTATTTCTTGATCCTTTGGAATCTCTTCTTGTTGTTGTGGAGAACCTACTATATCATCATCATCATTCATAATAATATTATCCTCTTTCGAGGGGTTAGTCTCATCAAACGAAACATGAATGGATTCTTCAATAGTAAGTGTTCTCTTATTAAAAATTCTAAATGCTTTACTATAAAGAGAGTAACCAAGAAATATACCTTCGTCGGATTTCTCATCAAACTTACCGAGATTATCTTTGTTGTTGTTGAGAACAAAGCATTTGCATCCGAATATGTGGAAGAATGCTATATTCGGTTTTCTTCCCTTGAAAAACTCATACGGAGTCTTTTTGAGGAGTGGTCGAATATTGACACAGTTGCTTATGAAGCATGCTGTACTAACTGCATCTACCCAAAAATATTTAGGAAGATTTGCATCGCTGAGCATTGTCCTTGCAAGCTCTACCAGTGATCTGTTCTTCCGTTCTACGACACCGTTTTGTTGAGGCGTCCTTGGTGCTGAAAAATTATGAGAAATTCCATACTCTTCGCAAAATTCTTCAAAGTCTGAATTTTGGAATTCTCCACCGTGATCGCTTCTTATAGAGGCTATGGTGAGTGATTTCTCATTCTGAATTTGCTTTGCATATTTCTTGAATGCTTTAAAAGCATCACTTTTCTGCACTAAAAACAATGTCCAAGTGTATCGAGAGAAATCATCAACAATAACTAAGGCGTAGAAATTACCTCCGAAGCTTTTTGTTCTCGATGGACCGAAAAGATCCATATGTAACAGTTGAAGTGGTCTTGATGTAGAAACCACTTGCTTCAATTTGAAAGTTGTCTTGGTCTGTTTTCCCTTTTGACATGCATCACATAACTTATCCTTGATGAATTTTATCTTCGGAAGACCAACAACTAGATCATGCTTTATCAACTTGTTTAAATGCTCCATGTGAATGTGAGTAAATCTTTTATGCCAAAGCCATGCCTCATTGTTGTTCGCCATAAGACATTTTACCTTTAAGGAAGAGTCATCAAAAGAAATCATAAAAATGTTATTATATCTTTTACCTTTTAGCAAAATGTCATGAGTGACTTCATGTTCTATCAAGCATTCCTCCTTTGTGAAGTTGATTCGGAACCCTTTGTCACACAATTGACTTATGCTAAGTAGGTTGTGTTTAAGGCCTTCCACATAAAGAACGTCTTCGATGATTGTACATGGAGGTGCACCAATGGTTCCAACTCCAAGAATTTTTCCCTTATTATCATCACCGTAAGTGACGTATCCTTTGGCCTTTAATGATAGACTTGAAAATTTGTTTATGTCTCCCGTCATATGCTTCGAGCAACCACTATCAAGATACCATTGATTTGTGGTTGTCTTCAAGCATGCCTACAAAACAAAATTAGGTAGTGTTAGGTACCCAAATTGCTTTGGGTCCTTGATAGTTAGTACCCTTTTCAACCCACACATAATGCCCCTTTGCAATACCAATATTACGTACATAGCATGCATTAGGTGTGTGCCCTTTAATTCCACAGTAAAAACATGTAGGTTGAAAATGACTTCTATACCTAGGAATATAATTCTTTTTCTTATCAGTTCCTTTTTTGTTATGATTTTGATGCTGAATTTTAGAAGTGCTTGTCTCTTCTTTAACAATTTGTTCACTTGCTCTTATGAAAACGGTCTTATTGGTGCTTGGTTTTGAAAATTTAGAGTATCCCAATCCACTTTTATCATTAGGATACCTTTGATGTTTAAGAATTTCTTCCAAGCCAATTTGACCTTTTTCGTATCTTTCTAAAACTCTTTTAAGTTGAACAATTTGAAAAGACAAAGACTCACAATTCTTACATACAAGACTTTGTTTTTCATCCATCACTTTTTGTTTTTCATCTTCAATATTTTTCAAGAAATCAGAATTTTGTTTTTCTAAAAGTAAAATTCTTTTCTTTTGTGATGAGATGTCTTTATACAAAGTCTTGCACTCTTTTAGAAGTTCATCTATAACTTCTTGTGCATCATTATCATAGACAGAAAAATTACTACTAACCTCATTTTCGTCATCGGAATGGTGAGAGGCCATTAAAGCCATATTTGCGCATTCATCGCTATCTGATTCCGATGATGAACTCACTTTGTTGTCGTTCCATGCGACATAAGCCTTCTTCGTTTTGAAATCCTTTTTGCCTTTGAATTTTCCTTTATTTGCGAGTTTCGGGCAATCTGGCTTTATGTGACCTTGTTTCCCACATTCGTAACATGTAATTTCTTGTTTTGATGTGGGTGCCTCCTTTTTCCTGAAATGTCTATTCTTTTTAGAAAAAGAATAAATTTTATTATTATTAAAAAACTTACCAAGCTTCTTTACTAGAAGCATGAAATTTTCGTCTTCGGAAGATTCGTCATTTTTATCATCCCTTGTGTCAATCTTCAAGGCAATTCCTTTGGACTTCTTGTCTTGACTTTCATGTTTCTCAAGCCTTCCAAGTTCCAGTTCATGCTCTTGAAGTTTTCTGAATAAGGAAGCGGATGTCATTGTTGAAAGACTTTTCTTTTCCGAAATGGCGGTCACCTTCGGTTGCCATTCTCTTGTCAAGGATCTTAGGACTTTTAAGTTGAGATCATCATTGGTGAAGGTCTTCCCGAGAGCAATCAGATGATTTGTTAGATGAACGAACCTTTTTTGCAAGGCAACAATAGATTCACCGGGCTGCATACGAAACATCTCATATTCTTGACTTAACGTGTTAAGTCTTGATCTTTTTACTTCTGCTGTTCCTTCATGCGTTTCTACCAAGGTATCCCAAATCTGTTTTGCTGATTGACACTGTGATATGCGAAAGAATTCATCCATACTGAGAGCGCTTTGAAGTATGTTGATTGCTTTCTTCTCATTCAAGATTCTCTTCTTGTCATCTTCATCATATGAGGATTTAATCTTTGGGGTTCCAACACCATTTACCACACTTGTAGGAACATGTGGACCAGTTTCTACGATTTCCCATATACCATCTCCTTGAGCCTCAAGATGTGCCTTCATCCGGATTTTCCAAAAGTCGAAGTATTCTTCAGAAAAGAGTGGTGGCTTGTTACTACTTCCACCATCTTTGAAAACCGGGTTAGTACTAGCGGAAGCCATTAGGATCGATAGGAACAGGTTACCTTAACCTGCTCTGATGCCAATTGTAAGTACATAGGATGCCTAAGAGGGGGGGGGTGAATTAGGACTTTAGAAGTTTTTCCGGTTTTTATGGTTTCTTGAAATTTTACTAGTTTGTGTTCTTGGTTATGAAAGCAGTAGAAAGTAAAAGAACAATGGACACCAGGATTTATAGTGGTTCCCCTCACAATCCGAGAGTACTCCACTCCCCTTTCAACACGAAAGAGAGTTTTCACTATTGTTTAATAAAGTACAACCTATCACACCATCAACCGGTGAAGCCTACTATCAAACAATAAAACTAACAAGTGTACAAGAACAATCCTCTTGTAAACACTCACCCTTGTGTCCAACAATCCTGGATCACAAGTCAGAATACAAATACTTGTAATGATTTTGTTTTGTGAATAATAATATCAATCAAAATTGATCTTCTCCAAATGATCAAAATTCACTCTTATAATTTTCAACGCAAGTGTTCAAAGATGAATATGAAATTTTTATGCAAATATGAACACTTAGAAAAGATTTTGAAAATGGTGAATTTGATTCTAAGAATATTTGAAAATGAATGTTGGAAGTGTTTGGAGGTGTTTTTCAAAATTGAAAAACTCAGAATTTATATGTGTAAACACACCTTTTCCAATAGGTATATTTGAGTACATTTCAAAATACGAAGTGGTATAATTTTCAAACCATTTTTGAATTTGAAACAAAGCCATTTTTCAAAATTCGTTCAGTGTTAATCGGTTAACCTATATGGTTAATCGGTTAACACTTGAACGTTATACAAAAATATTCAAAAATTGAAATGGTTAACCGGTTAACCTATATGGTTAATCGGTTAACACTGCTATTTTTCAGAAAAATGCTTTTAAAAATAAATGTTATACCAATTCTAAAGTTTCAAAAACATGCTAATGTAATATGTCAAAATGTTTGATGTTTTTGAACACTTGTATATCAATTATAAGGATAGATTTTGATATACCAGCAATGCATCCAAGTCTTGAAGAATCATAGTTCCATATGTAGCTTGACTTGAAAGATAGCTTGACTTGATCTTGATTCCTTTGAAAGACTTGACTTTTTGCAACCGAGAGATGAACTTGAGTAGTGTTGACATCATCAAAACTAGAGATTGAAGCATGCTTCTACATCCCCATGGACACAAACCTTAGGATCTATGACATTTTGATATTAATGATTATAGGAATACCTTGACGAATATAATGAGAAGATTTTTAGACAATGACAACGATAATTCTAAAATACAAAAGTGTAGAGACAAGTGTTTGACACTGGTTGGCTTGTGGATTTTCCTCAACCGGTACTCGTAATGTCTTGAAAACTCTTCGAATGAGGAGAAAAAGAGATAATTTTCTTATAGCATGATATATTTGAGATCATAGCCTATATATAGAATGATAATCATTTAAAATTCTCATTATTTCGAAATGGATTATCTTGACATCCACTTATATTTAAGCACATATTCAATTAAATAATTAATTATTTTATTTACTTACTCAACCGATTATATATATATATATATATATATATATATATATATATATATATATATATATATATATATATATATATATATATATATATATATATATATATATATATATATATACTGTTCTGTCCCGCTCATCACACGGGGTCGGCCCAATCCATCTCTCTGTCGTGGAGGGCCTAGCTCATTGATCAGTTGTCGCGCGCGGATCAAAACGAGTGTTTTTGATGAAAACGTAATACAGCGACAATTCAACTCGGATATCGTCTCAAGGATTCTTTTATGTGATTAATCTACCAAATTCGAAATGGAGTGGGAGTTGGTTTGGTTTCTGATCGGATAAATAAAGAAAATGCAATTAAGCGGTTAAAATAAGCGATTATCAAAATAAGTCAATCTACTGTTTTCGGTTCCGGCTTATCACGGGTTTCTACCTTACCAATTTCCTAAGCGATTTCGATCTCTATTCGATTCCTATGTCAATTAACAAGCACAAAAGACATAAACTAGATTAACAATCCTATATTCCAAATTAAGCAAACGGATTAAGTTTTCGTGAATTAAGCAAACACGAATTAACGACAAAGCGACGTAACGGCGAATAAAAGCTAAGGATGCAATCATACGAATTTAATCAAAACAATTCTATAAACTAACAGATTAAGCAAATGCAATTCATAGAATAGTGTTGAAAGAGAAACGAATTAAATTGATAAAGTAAAAACCTCAAAGCGTTGAAACGCGATTACAGCAGAATGTCAAAGATCCTAAGGTTGGTGTCCATGGCGAGACTCTTAAGCGCTCCCAGCGTGATGAGCTAGGCCCTCCACGACGAAGAGATGGATTGGGCCGACCCCGTGTGATGATATATATATATATATATATATATATATATATATATATATATATATATATATATATATATATATATATATATATATATATATATATATATATATATATATATATATATATATATATATATATATATATATATATATATATATATATATATATATATATATATATATATCATCACACGGGGTCGGCCCAATCCATCTCTTCGTCGTGGAGGGCCTAGCTCATCACGCTGGGAGCGCTTAAGAGTCTCGCCATGGACACCAACCTTAGGATCTTTGACATTCTGCTGTAATCGCGTTTCAACGCTTTCAGGTTTTTACTTTATCAATTTAATTCGTTTCTCTTTCAACACTATTCTATGAATTGCTTTTGCTTAATCTGTTAGTTTATAGAATTGTTTTGATTAAATTCTTATAATTGCATCCTTATCTTTTATTCGCCGTTACGTCGCTTTGTTGTTATTCACGTTTATAATTCGTGTTTGCCTAATTCAGGAAAATTTAATCTGTTTGCTTAAATCGGATATAGGATTGTCAATCTAGTTTATGTCTTTTGCACTTGTTAATTGACATAGGAATCGAATAGAGATCGAAATCGCTTAGAAAATTGGTAAGGTAGAAACCTGTGATAAGCCGGAACCGAATACAGTAGATTGACTTATTTTGATAATCATTTATTTTAACCGCTTAATTACATTTTCTTTATTTAATCGATCAAAAACCAAACCAACTCCCCCCCCCCATTTCGAATTCGGTAGATTAATCACATACAAGAATCCTTGAGACGATATCCGAGTTAAATTGTCGTTGTGTTACATTTTCATCAAAAACACTCGTTCTAATTCCGCGCGCGACAACGGATCAAACTTCTTATAGCATGATATATTTGAGATCATAGCATATATATAAAATGATGATCATTTAGAATTCTCATTAATTGGATCAAACTTCCAATTATATTTAAGCACATATTCATTTAAATAATTAATTAATAAATATAATTAATTATTTTATTTACTTACTCAACCGATTAAGACTCTTATATATATATATATCACTATGCCAAAAAAGACCTTTAGCAACGCTTTTTTTGGCCTTTAGCAGCGCTTTAAAGCGCTGCCAAAAGTGGCGCTGCTAAAGGTAAAGGCTGCGCTTTTTTTCAATGAAAAAGCGCTGCTAAAAGCTCCCTTCAGCAGCACCTTTAGCAGCGCTTTTTTAGCCCTTTAGCAGCGCTTTTGTAAGCGCTGCATAATTCCCCCAACCATCCCCCCCTTTAGCAATGCTTTCAAAAAGCGTTGTCTTAGACCCCCCCCCCCCCTTTCGCAGCGCTTTTGCAAAAGCGCTGCCATAACCCACCCTTTAGCAGCGCTTTTTACAAGCGCTGTCTTAGACCCCCCCCCCCCCCTTCCAAACCTATAGCAGCGCTTTTGTAGCGTAATATTTGTGACCTTTAGCAGCGCTTTTATGTAAAAGCGCTGTCTAATGTCCCAAATTTTAATTATTTTTTTTAAAATATTCACCCTGTTTTTTATATTTTACCAACAACCTGCTTATATTACACAAACCTGCTTATAATTCAGGCCTTTATTTTAACACTTTGGCCTTATAAATACAATTCAAACTTTGGCCTTAAATATACAATTCAAACTTTGGCCTTATATGTACAATTCAAAACTTTGGATACATTGTAACTCATGACTTTGTTCATAAACATTTTAATATACACATAAACCTGTTTAAATATGTTACAACAAAATTTGATCCTCAGAATTACAACAACACAATTACATTCAATTCACATATAATTACAAGTCTTCCAATCCGATAACTCTATACAATTCTCAACCCAAGTATAAATTGACACCATTCCTCTTTAATTTCTTCCAATTTTGCTTTCGTGTAAGTAACGCACTTGAATTCATCATAATACTACATAATATAACAGATCGAATAAGATTTAAGTTTAAAACTAATTACTCAGATGAAGTATCGGATAATTATCAAAATGAATCATATAACTTATATAATGAATTGATCCATACCATGACTGGAATCTCAAGTTGACTAGAAAGAATAATTTCCCTCATAAAGCGCAATACAAAATATCCACAGTCAATACCATTACGCTGTCGAGGACACTGTAAATGGAAAAAACAAACGAACATTTATCCGGATATATAGTTTAAATAGTTTTATCAAGTAGAAACATGCGAGAATATACCTCCACTCTGATCCAGTTGATGTTGTTAGCCTTACTTTTTGGCACCGTTGCATCTCATTATGCTCTGAATATTTGTATAACTCTAACATAATATAAACGCATATTTAGAACAATGTCACATAATAAATAAAGATATATAATTAAAGACAACAGTATATCTCATCACTTACGTATCAACAAAGTTCCTCAGATTTTCATATTTTGTTGTATCGCCATCCAATGAATCTATATAATACACTATTTCTTTCGTCGGATTAATTGCGATCAACAACCAATGTCCACTATAAAATAAGACAACAGTTTAGACGGAAATGTTATATATATAGAAAGGGAAAAATCAAACAATTATAATAAATGAATTTAGAATAAAATCTAACTCATGGCCAGTGTTATATGGCAACAAGAACAACTTCTCCGTAGTCGCGCGTATAAATCTCTACACTGTGTACTCTTTGACTGTATCTGGTGACTGGTCTATTATACGTGAGTTGACACAGCTAGCAGATAAGAATGCGAATACTGAAGTCAATTCATTCGGGACCAATAACTTGTCATACAAGAACCTAAAAAAACATAATCAACATTAGAATATTAAGTTAAACGAGCAAATTTTAAAATGTTCAATTATTTAATTAAAATGGTTGAATGCCTATACCTGATGTATGAATGCATAACACCGACGCCCAGTTCAGAATGGTTGAAAACCTGATCAAAATCCTCCTTAGCAATTGTTTCGGGATATTCAAAACCGAAAATGCCTACCTCCATGTGTATTTGACGGACGCCACCCTCAGGCACATCTGATGTTCCGACATATGTTTCAAGGCACATCCTAAATCGAGGAACAATTGCTTTTCTGGGAACCTTGGAAGTTTCAGGCATCTTACCGTTGCTGACTTGTTGCGACTGCTAATCATGAACCTAAAAGTCATATATAAGTTCAGTAATTAATGTATAACAAGATAGTCATGTAACTGTAGTAGTACATGTTTCTTTGATGCAGCTGAATCGGTATCCCGCATAATAATTCTATCATCTTTTGATTTGGATTTTGTAGGAGTCTAAGATCATCATGTAAATAAGAAATGTAGATGTAAGAATAACTTTCATGTATGAATCATAAAACATTTGAGTATTAAAAGGTTCAACCTACCTCATCATCTATGCAAATCAGATTTGCCGGCCATGCCACATACGATCCTATTGCGTCTCCCACCACTGTTGCGCCTGAAACATCATCTGGTATAGGCAACAACGCACTCCCCTCTAATGCAATATCAGTAGATACTTTCAAAAATCCAGAAGGGAGCGGTTTATGGTGAAGTAAGTCTCCCAGAAAGTTATGCACCTTTCCCTTGCCAACCATTCGATGAGTAGGTGACGATAAATATAGCCGGTAAAGTGAAATGCCCTAAACAAATAATTATCAGTTAATGTGTCAATTAAGTAAAGTGTGCTAAATTAATTTCAATGTAATATATACAATTACCTCTGGAAGCTTCTGCGGACAACCGGTACTATCTTTGTCACTAGTAGCTCTACCCTCTAAAGCGCGTCTTTCCGCCATGTATCTCTCCTTATCCTTCTGTAATTCACGGATTTGCGCTTTCAATTCCTCCAAAGTCTCCATCACTTCTTTATTCGTTGGATTTTTTTTCTTTGGCTGCTTATACAGTTTGGATGGAGTGACACCAAATCCCTTACCCCTCATACGCCCAGAATACTCAGGAATATTCAGCACCCGGCTCAGTAAGCTCCTGCAATCATTGTCCTCGGCGGGAGTTATGGTCTGGGACAGAGTCTCCTGAAATATAGATAAAAACATATATAAATATATTACACACTTTTGATCAGTTACTGACAAAGATAACGTTGTACTTACACATTGTTCAAAGACTTGTTGAACTTCTTCCTGAACGACTCCATCTCGTCCCACACGGGCAGCCTTCCATACAACATGGTCCGGAAGAGATGTCGCATCACTCTTCTCCTCTTCCAACTATGCATTAAGACGGATAATAAAGCATTGTATCCTATTATATATACTTACTATTTTTTGTAAATATATCATATTAAAGCATTTATATGTACTTACTATTTTTTGTTCTAATCGTGCATATCCCAACCGGCCCTTTCTGTATGGATATGCGGGATTTGATGCCCGTTGACGATTTACGCCACTAACAACCTGAAAAAACAAGTTTATCAGAACTCTTGTACATGGAAGAAGTATATATACTATACATAGTTCATGATAAGTTGTACTTACTTCAAATTCTTTTGATCTTCGCTTTGCAACAAACGTCTCCCATTCTTCCTCCGAAATCAAATTCGCGTACTTCATCGGACGCTCTGAGTCAACAAAGTTTCCTTCAGAATCTTTTAGAAACTTGTTTGTTAAAAACGCTCTAAATCCCCTCAAGCGTTTTCCGGCCAATTGAATACAATATTTTCTCCTACGATCTTCAATATTGAAAGATCTCTGCAAACAAACACACATACATATAACATGTTAGTATATTTAATTTAAAGACGTAAATGTCAACAATAATTAAACAATTCCAATATTATACCTGAATCTCGGTCCAAATCTTATCTTTAGCTGGTTGTAATGAAACAATTCTCCAATTATCGCAAGTAATCGGAACTTGCGAACGTACAAGTGCTTCGATGTAACTTGTTAGCAACGCACCGTTAGGCTCAACTAACTGATCTCTTTCATTCCAATGGACATCATACTTTACTCCTTTATCTCTCGCACGGATGATTTTTTTCATAATTGTTATGCCTCTTTTAATATCGCCTTCCACGTCTTTTGTTGTTTGTTTTCCATCATGTGATGTTTCCTCGTTGCTGGCCATAATATATATACCTGTAATTCAGAAAAACCAAAGTATCAAATGAATGACATATAAATATGTAAATAACAAATATATACATAAGAAATGTGTAAATAAGAAAAACATGGTATAAATAAGACATGTGTAAATAAGAAAAACATGTTACAAGTACCTTTAACATCTCTTTCTTTTTTTCGTTGTAACGGGGTTTACTTGTCTCTTAACAACACGGACAGATGGATTGATCCAAATTCCCTCGTTATGATCATTTCTAATATATGATTCGTCCGCTCTAATATTCTCATCTGGATCATCTATAATATAAGATTCATTCTCAACATAAACACCCCCCTTTTCTCCAATGTTATCATCGATTACTTTGTCGGAAAAAAGAACTATAGACCATTTCGTACTTGTCAGATCAGTGACATAGAACACTTGTTTAGCTTGCGTGGCTAGAATAAAAGGCTCATCTTTGTACCCCACCTTATTAAGATCCACTTTCAAAAAACCTGATTTATCCATTTGTATGCCACTATTATTTTCAACCCACTTGCATCCAAAGATATGAATCTGAAACTTCTCATAATCAAACACCCAAATGCGCTCGATAACCCCATAATACGAGGAAATGTGCATTGCTTCGGCAAGCACGGTGACACCACTATTTTGCATTGTACTTTTATCATCTTGTTCCTTGGTATAAAATGTGTACCCATTAATTGCGTATGCGCTATAAGAAAACACATGCAAACTTGGACCATATGCTAAACATCTCAACCATTCTGTTATTGAAGCGGGATCAGAATAAAACTTTGAAAAAATATGTTCCTTGAACCATGTTATAAAACTTCGATTGTGCTCACGTACTATCCAATTTTCATTTCTATTCAGATTTAAACCTCGGAGAACGTCCTTGTGCATTTCAACATACGGCTCAACCTCAATGTCATTGTGCAGAACATACAAATGCACTTGCTCCCGTTCATCCCTTGAAACTGTCACAACTTTATTTCCAATTAACTGTTTACCATCTATTTTTTCAACAACATGAGATTTTGGGAGGCCAATGGATTGAATGTTGGACAAATATTCAGTAAAAAACTCAATAGCTTCTTCAACAATGTATCGTTCAACAATACATCCCTCTGGTCGACTTTGGTTTTTCACATACCCTTTCAATATTATCATATAACGTTCAACAGGGTACATCCATCTCATATAGGCAGGTCCACACAGTTGTGTCTCTTTCACAAGATGAACAACTAGATGTACCATTATGTCAAAAAATGATGGAGGAAAATACATTTCAAGCTCGCACAAAGTAATAACTATTTCTCTTTGCAATGTTGGTAAGATCGCAGGATCTATCACCTTACTACAGATTGACCTAAAGAAAAAACACAATTTAGTTATTGCGCCTCTCACTTTTTCTGGCAAAATAGAACGTATACCTATTGGTAGAAAGTGTTCCATTATAACATGGCAGTCATGTGTCTTTAAACTTTTTAACTTGAGGTCTTTCATAGAAACAAGTCTTCTAATATCTGAAGAGTATCCTTCTGGAACTTTAACTTCACTCAGAAACTTACACAATATCTTTTTCTCCTTTCTAGATAGAGTATAAGCAGCAGGTGGTAGATATGTGCGGTTTCCTTTCTTCAAGGGTCCTAATTCATTCCTTATTCCCATTGCTACCAAGTCCTTTCTTGCTTTAAGGCCATCCTTAGACTTTCCTTGTATATTGAGTAACGTACCAATAACACTTTCAAATACATTTTTTTCAATATGCATAACACCAAGAAAATGTCTTACATACAACGACTTCCAATACGGCAACTCAAACAAAATTGACCTCTTCTTCCACCCACGCGTGACAAGCATATGAGCAAAAGGCTTGCCAAACTTAGTACTCACATCTTTCACCTTTTCAAAAATTTGTTCACCGGTCAATGTAGGTGGAGCTTTACGTTGTTCTGAATCTCCATTGGATGCTTTTCTCCACCCACGGTAGTGATGACTAGAATTTAAGAATCTACGATGACCAAGAAAGACATTCTTCTGACCAAATTCCAACCGCGTCCAATCTGTGTTTTCTTCACAGATAGGACACGCACATTGACCTTTAATGCTATACCCTGATAGATTTCCGTATGCTGGGAAATCATTAATTGTGCCAAACAACATCGCCCTCAAATTGAAACATTCTTTTCTATATCCATCATAAACCTCCACACTGTTCTCCCACAAACTCTTTAAGTCTTCGATTAGAGGTGTCAGGTATACGTTTATGTCATTCCCTGGTTGTTTAGGGCCAGAAATTAACATAGATAACATCATGTACTTACGCTTCATACATAGCCATGGAGGTAGGTTATAAATCATAATAATTACAGGCCAGGTAGAATGTGAGATACTCTGCAGACCATGCAGATTCATTCCATCAGTCGATAATGCCAAGCGAAGGTTTCTAGCTTCTTCTCCAAAATCAGGATAATCATTATCAATTTTCATCCACTGTGGTGAATCTGCCGGATGTCGATACTTCCCATCTACAATTCTATCATCTGCATGCCAAGTCAGGTGTTTTGCATCTATTTCACTACGAAACATGCGTCTGAATCTCGGAATTATAGGAAAATACCATAATACTTTTGCTGGTGACAATTTTTTCTTATACCGAGATACACCGCATTTAGGACACTCGTTTAATGATGCATATTCATTTCGAAACAAAATGCAATCATTTGGACAAGCATGTATCTTATCATAGCTCATGCCAATAGAGCATAACATTTTTTTAGCTTCATAGGTTCGATTGGGAAGAACATTATCCTCCGGAAGCATATCTTGAAGTAGGGCTAACAACTCTGTGAAACTTTTATCCGACCATCCATTACCCGCCTTTAAATTGTACAACTTTAATACCGCGGACAATCTTGTGAAAGTAGTGCAACCTTTATACAACAGTTTCTCTTCATCGCTTACCAACCTCTCAAACATCTTGGGACAATCTTGAAGATCTTCTTCAAGTGCTTCTGCAATCTCTTCGAATCGATCACAATCATATGTATCTCTGCCATTGTCCTTTGAAGCACATGTCGTATTATTCCGGGGTTCAACATTCTCGTTACTTATCTCACCATGTAATGTCCAACATGTGTAACTTCGATCAATTCCATGTCTCATTAAATGAGATTCCAACTGAACGGCGTCAACTCGACGCCCATAACAGCATCCTAAGCAAGGACATGTGATCCTACTGGGGTCTTTGGCGTGTTCAATAGCAAACTTAACGAACTTCGATACCCCATTCTCGTACTCTTTTGACAATCGATTACCAGACATCCATTTTTTATCCATGCATACTAATTGAGTAATCTACACTAAACTATAAGTTAAACAAAACAGAGAATATCTGTAAGGAAATCACTAACTTCTAAGAATGCTACGCAATAGGATGCTTGGAAACGATCACAACTTTGCTCTTCACAGGTAACCCCTATAGCAGACAAAATATAAATTTTATTAAAATCGTATTAATAATTAACCAAGACAAATCATATTAAAAATACTAGATAATCCACCAAAACAAATCGTATTAAAATTACTAGATAATCCTTAAACCAAAATGACACCCTTACTAAACATTGAGAAATCCTAACTAAACATATAAAACCATAATAACATATATATCATATAAACATTGAGAAATCCATCATAATAACATAATAACATATCAACATATAAAACCTTCACTAAACCTTCAATAAGTCATTTCTACACAACAACAACACTAAAATTTACTTGCATGTCCTCAAACCTTCAATACAAAACAACAATATACGTATCATACTTGAACTCAACAACAAAAACAATAACTCAACAACAGTATATGTATCAACACTAAAATTTACATGCATGTCCTTAAACGTAACATATCTACACAGCAACAAAAACAATAGTATACGTATCATACTTGAACTCAAATTTACTTGCATGTTCTCAAACCTTCAATACAAAACAACACTAAAAACCTTCACTAAACCTTCAATAACTCAATAAGAACAACAACAGCTCAGAAACCATCAATAACTCAGAAACCATCAATATTTAGTCAACAACATTAATAATTTTATGCAAAGAAACCATCAAACAACATTAATAATTTTACTATGAATACCTATTTAGTCAAAAACTCAGAAACCATCAAATATTTAGAAAAACCATCAAATACCAACAATGGTGAAAAGAAAAACCATCAATATTTAGATAACAGTATTAACAAAAACCTTCAAAACCTTTAATGTCTTCAAATACCAACAATGGTGAAAAGAAAAAAAAACAAGAAAATCATGCATAGTAAAACTTCACATACCTTAACAATGGTGGAAATGCAATGCACACGGACGGATGCACTCGAAAACGGACGGTGAACGGACGGAGGGCGACGGTCGTACGGCGGATGACGGCAACAGAAAGTTTGAATAGGGCAAGTTCGTTCGCCAGAGGAGAAAGAAAGAAGAAAAGAAATGTACGCGACTGTTCTGTTTCTCTTAAAATTCTGAAGGGTATTTTAAAATTATAATACTAATACCTATAGCAGCGCTTTTAAAGGCCTTTAGCAGCGCTTTTAAAAGCGCTTTCTTAGGGTGCCTTAGCAATGCCATATAGCAGCGCTTTATAGAAAAAGCGCTGCTAAAGGGCCCCCTTTAGCAACGCTTTATAAAAGAGCTTTCTTAGGTCCCCCTTTAGCAGCGCTTTTAAAGGCCTTTAGCAGCGCTTTCTTAGGGTGCCTTAGCAATGCCATATAGTAGCGCTTTGTAGAAAAAGCGCTGCTAAAGGGGACCCCTTTAGCAGCGCTTTTTAAAAGCGCTTTCTTAGGTCCCCCTTTAGCAGCGCTTTTTATAAGCGCTTTCTTAGGCCCCCCCTTTAGCAGCGCTTTTTAAAAAGCGCTTTCTTAGGGCCCCCCTTTAGCAGCGCTTTTACAAAAGCGCTGTCTTAGATAGGAAATTTTTTTTCTTTTTTTTTTACCCACCCTTTAGCAGCGCTTTTTTAAGAAGCGCTACTAAAACTCATTTCTGGCGTAGTGTATGTATATGTAGGTGTATCTATATATAGCTCTGTCCCGCTCATCACACGGGGTAGGCCCAATCCATTTCTCCGTCGTGGAAGGCCTAGCTCATCAAGCTAGGAGCGCTTATGCGTCTCCCCATGGACACCAACCTTAGGATCTATGACATTTTGATATTAAAGATTATAGGAAAACATTGACGAATATAATGAGAAAGATTTTTAGACAATGACAATGATAATTCTAAAATACAGCAGTGTAGAGACAAGTGTTTGACACTGGTTGGCTTGTGGATTTTTCTCAACCGGTACTCGTAATGTCTTGAAAACTCTTTGAATGGGGATAAAAAGAGATAATCTTCTTATAGCATGATATATTTGAGATCATAGCCTATATATAGAATGATGATCATTTAGAATTCTCATTATTTCGAAATGGATTATCTTGACATCCACTTATATTTAAGCACATATTCAATTAATAATTAATTATTAAATATAATTAATTATTTTATTTACTTACTCAACCGATTAAGACTCTTATATATATATATATATATTATATATATATATATATATATATATATATATATATATATATATATATATATATATATATATATATATATATATATATATATATATATATATATATATATATATATATATATATATATATATATATATATATATATATATATATATATATATATATATATATATATATATATATATATATATATATATATATATATAATATATATATATATATATATATATATATATATATATATATATATATATATATATATATATATATATATATATATATATATATATATATATATTATATATATATATATATATATATATATATATATATATATATATATATATATATATATATTGCTCTGTTCCGCTCATCACACGGGGTCGGCCCAATCCATCTCTTCGTCGTGGAGGGCCTAGCTCATCACGCTGGGAGCGCTTAAGAGTCTCGCCATGGACACCAACCTTAGGATCTTTGACATTTTGATATTAATGATTATAGGAATAACTTGACGAATATTATGCGAAAGATTTTTAAACAATGACAACGATAATTCTAAAATACAAAAGTGTAGAGACAAGTGGTTGACACTGGTTGGCTTGTGGATTTTTCTCAACCGGTACTCGTAATGTCTTGAAAACTCTTCGAATGGGGATAAAAAGAGATAATCTTTTATCAGTGCATATTTATGCACATTCTCCTACATTTTTACTTAGCCATTTCTTTATTTTATTTTGCTTATTATTATATTTTATTATGTTTTCATATTTTATTTTATTTATGGTTTAATTTAATTTTCGCACTTATTTTTCAGCTTTAGCAGTCTGCACGGAAACGATCATAACTGGAGCTCCGGGAATCCGTTTGAGGCGTTCTAAAAATCGTCGGAAAGTTAAGGGAGAGAGCTACAACTTTCGTGTTGGAGTCGAAGTCAGATTCGGAACCCAAAATTCCAGAATTCCGTTTGAAGTTAATGCATTAGAATTTTATTTTAGTGTTGGGTCATGTATTGGGCCTGGGTTATACTTTCGACCCAGTTGGGTTTTGAAATTCGTTTACAAGGAACTCGTTTTTACTGTTCATGATTTATTCATACATTTTCACGAATAATACATTTGGAGCATTGAGAGAACCATGGAGAGCTAATTCCTTAGAGTCATTCTGCTGTAATCGCGTTTCAACGCTTTGAGGTTTTTACTTTATCAATTTAATTCGTTTCTCTTTCAACACTATTCTATGAATTGCTTTTGCTTAATCTGTTAGTTTATAGAATTGGTCTGATTAAATTCGTATGGTTGCATCCTTACCTTTTATTCGTCGTTACGTCGCTTTGTCGTTATTCGCGTTTATAATTCGTGTTTGCTTAATTCAGGAAAACTTAATCCATTTGCTTAATTCGGATATAGGATTGTCAATCTAGTTTATGTATTTTGCGCTTGTTAATTGACATAGGAATCGAATAGAGATCGAAATCGCTTAGGAAATTGGTAAGGTAGAAACCTGTGATAAGCCGGAACCGAATACAGTAGATTGACTTATTTTGATAATCACTTATTTTAACCTCTTAATTACATTTTCTTTATTTAATCGATCAGAAACCAAACCAACTCCCCCACGCCATTTCGAATTCGGTAGATTAATCACATACAAGAATCCTTGAGACAATATCCGAGTTAAATTGTCGATGTATTACGTTTTCATCAAAAACACTCGTTCTAATTCCGCGCGCGACAGCGGTCGATCTTCTTGTAGCCTGATATATTTGAGATCATAGCATATATATAGAATGATGATCATTTAGAATTCTCATTATTTCGAAATGGATTATCATGACATCCAATTATATTTAAGCACATATTCATTTAAATAATTAATTATTTTATTTACTTACTCAACGATTAAGACTCTTATATATATATATATATATATATATATATATATATATATATATATATATATATATATATATATATATATATATATATATATATATATATATATATATATATATATATATATATATATATATATATATATATATATATATATATATATATATATATATATATATATATATATATATATATATATATATATATATATATATATATATATATATATATATATATATATATATATATATATATATATATATATATATATATATATATATATATATATATATATATATATATATATATATATATATATATATATATATATATATATATATGTATATGTATGTGTATATATATATATATAGCTCTGTCCCGCTCATCACACGGGGTAGACCCAATCCATCTCTTCGTTGTTGAAGGCCTAGCTCATCAAGTTAGGAGCGCTTATGCGTCTCCCCATGGACACCAACCTTAGGATCTATGACATTTTGATATTAAAGATTATAGGAAAACATTGACGAATATAATGAGAAAGATTTTTAGACAATGACAACGATAATTCTAAAATACAGCAGTGTTGAGACAAGTGTTTGACACTGGTTGGCTTGTGGATTTTTCTCAACCGGTACTCGTAATGTCTTGAAAACTCTTCGAATGGGGATAAAAAGAGATAATCTTCTTATAGCATGATATATTTGAGATCATAGCCTATATATAGAATGATGATCATTTAGAATTCTCATTATTTCGAAATGGATTATCTTGACATCCACTTATATTTAAGCACATATTCCATTAATAATTAATTATTAAATATAATTAATTATTTTATTTACTTACTCAACCGATTAAGACTCTTATATATATATATATATATATATATATATATATATATATATATATATATATATATATATATATATATATATATATATATATATATATATATATATATATATATATATATATATATATATATATATATATATATATATATATATATATATATATATATATATATATATATATATATATATATATATATATATATATATATATATATATATATATATATATATATATATATATATATATATATATATATATATATATATATATATATATATATATATATATATATATATATATATATATATATATATATATATATATATATATATATATATATATATATATATATATATATATATATATATATATATATATATATATATATATATATATATATATATATATATATATATATATATATATATATATATATATATATTGCTCTGTTCCGCTCATCACACGGGGTCGGCCCAATCCATCTCTTCGTCGTGGAGGGCCTAGCTCATCACGATGGGAGCGCTTAAGAGTCTCGCCATGGACACCAACCTTAGGATCTTTGACATTTTGATATTAATGATTATAGGAATAACTTGACGAATATTATGCGAAAGATTTTTAAACAATGACAACGATAATTCTAAAATACAAAAGTGTAGAGACAAGTGGTTGACACTGGTTGGCTTGTGGATTTTTCTCAACCGGTACTCGTAATGTCTTGAAAACTCTTCGAATGGGGATAAAAAGAGATAATCTTTTATCAGTGCATATTTATGCACATTCTCCTACATTTTTACTTAGCCATTTCTTTATTTTATTTTGCTTATTATTATATTTTATTATGTTTTCATATTTTATTTTATTTATGGTTTAATTTAATTTTCGCACTTATTTTTCAGCTTTAGCAGTCTGCACGGAAACGATCATAACTGGAGCTCCGGGAATCCGTTTGAGGCGTTCTAAAAATCGTCGGAAAGTTAAGGGAGAGAGCTACAACTTTCGTGTTGGAGTCGAAGTCAAATTCGGAACCCAAAATTCCAGAATTCCGTTTGAAGTTAATGCATTAGAATTTTATTTTAGTGTTGGGTCATGTATTGGGCCTGGGTTATACTTTCGACCCAGTTGGGTTTTGAAATTCGTTTACAAGGAACTCGTTTTTACTGTTCATGATTTATTCATACATTTTCACGAAAAATACATTTGGAGCATTGAGAGAACCATGGAGAGCTAATTCCTTAGAGTCATTCTGCTGTAATCGCGATCCAACGCTTTGAGGTTTTTACTTTATCAATTTAATTCGTTTCTCTTTCAACACTATTCTATGAATTGCTTTTGCTTAATCTGTTAGTTTATAGAATTGGTTTGATTTATTTCGTATGGTTGCATCCTTACCTTTTATTCGCCGTTACGTCGCTTTGTCGTTATTCGCATTTATAATTCGTGTTTGCTTAATTCAGGAAAACTTAATCCATTTGCTTAATTCGGATATAGGATTGTCAATCTAGTTTATGTCTTTTGCGCTTGTTAATTGACATAAGAATCGAATAGAGATTGAAATCGCTTAGGAAATTGGTAAGGTAGAAACCCGTGATAAGCCGGAACCGAATACAGTAGATTGACTTATTTTGATAATCACTTATTTTAACCGCTTAATTACATTTTCTTTATTTAATCGATCAGAAACCAAACCAACTCCCCCACGCCATTTCGAATTCGGTAGATTAATCACATACAAGAATCCTTGAGACGATATCCGAGTTAAATTGTCGTTGTATTACGTTTTCATCAAAAACACTCGTTCTAATTCCGCGCGCGACAGCGGTCAATCTTCTTGTAGCATGATATATTTGAGATCATAGCATATATATAGAATGATGATCATTTAGAATTCTCATTATTTCGAAATCGATTATCATGACATCCAATTATATTTAAGCACATATTCATTTAAATAATTAATTATTAAATATAATTAATTATTTTATTTACTTACTCAACCGATTAAGACTCTTATATATATATATATGTATATGTATGTGTATATATATAGCTTTGTCCTGCTCATCACACGGGGTAGACCCAATCCATCTCTCCGTCGTGGAAGGCCTAGCTCATCAAGCTAGGAGCGCTTATGCGTCTCCCCATGGACACCAACCTTAGGATCTATGACATTTTGATATTAAAGATTATAGGAAAACATTGACGAATATAATGAGAAAGATTTTTAGACAATGACAACGATAATTCTAAAATACAGAAGTGTAGAGACAAGTGTTTGACACTGGTTGGCTTGTGGATTTTTCTCAACCGGTACTCGTAATGTCTTGAAAACTCTTCGAATGGGGATAAAAAGAGATAATCTTCTTATAGCATGATATATTTGAGATCATAGACTATATATAGAATGATGATCATTTTGAATTCTCATTATTTCGAAATGGATTATCTTGACATCCATTATATTTAAGCACATATTCTATTAAATAATTAATTATTAAATATAATTAATTATTTTATTTACTTACTCTACCAATTAAGACTCTTTTATATATATATATATATATATATATATATATATATATATATATATATATATATATATATATATATATATATATATATATATATATATATATATATATATATATATATATATATATATATATATATATATATATATATATATATATATATATATATATATTGCTCTGTCCCGCTCATCACACTATGTCAGCTCAATCCAATTCTCCGTCGTGGAGGGCCTAGCTCATCACGCTGGGAGCGCTTAAGCATCTCCCCATGGATACAAACCTTAGAATCTATGACATTTTTATATTAATGATTATAGGAATACCTTGACGAATATAATGAGAAAGAATTTTAAACAATGACAACGATAATTCTAAAATACAAAAGTGTAGAGACGAGTGTTTGACACTGGTTGGCTTGTGGATTTTTCTCAACCGTTACTCGTCATGACTTGAAAACTCTTCGAATGAGGATAAAAAAAGATAATCTTCTTAAAGCATAATATATTTGAGATCATAACCTATATATAGAATGATAATCATTTAGAATTCTTATGATTTCAAAATGGATTATCTTGACATCCACTTATATTTAAGCACATATATTCAATTTAATAATTAATTATTAAATATAATGAATTATTTTATATACTTACTCAGCCGATTAAGATTCTTATATATATATATATATATATATATATATATATATATATATATATATATATATATATATATATATATATATATATATATATATATATATATATATATATATATATATATATATATATATATATATATATATATATATATATATATATATATATATATATATATATATATATATATATATATATATATATATATATATATATATATATATATATATATATATTGCTTTGTCCCGCTCATCACACTATGTCGGCTCAATCCATCTCTCCGTCGTGGAGGGCCTAGCTCATCACGCTGGGAGCGCTTAAGCATCTCCCAATGGACACAAACCTTAGGATCTATGACATTTTGATATTAATGATTATAGTAATACCTTGATGAATATAATGAGAAAGAATTTTAGACAATGACAACGATAATTCTAAAATACAAAAGTGTAGAGACAAGTGTTTGACACTGGTTGGCTTGTGGATTTTTCTCAATCGTTTCTCGTAATGTCTTGAAAACTCTTTAAATGGGGATAAAAAGAGATAATCTTATTATAGCATGATATATTATAGATCATAGCCTATATATAGAATGATAATCATTTAGAATTCTTATGATTTCGAAATGGATTATCTTGACATCCACTTATATTTAAGCATAATTAAATAATTAATTATTTTATATACTTACTCAACCGATTAAGATTCTTATATATATATATATATATATATATATATATATATATATATATATATATATATATATATATATATATATATATATATATATATATATATATATATATATATATATATATATATATATATATATATATATATATATATATATATATATATATATATATATATATATATATATATATATATATATATATATATATATATATATATATATATATATATATATATATATATATATTATATATATATATATATTGCTCTGTCCCGCTCATCACACGGGGTCGGCCCAATCTATCTCTCCGTCGTGGAGGGCCTAGCTCATCACGCTGGGAGCGCTTAAACGTCTCCCCATGGACACAAACCTTAGGATCTATGTGTTGCACCCTAAAATTTACCCAACCGGTTCCCATATCTGATTTATGTTTCGACGCATTTTGCATTCGCATTCATATACTGCATGCATTGCATTTTACTCAGTCAGATCGATTTTTATCGGAATTGCAGCCCCTGGTGTTTCAGGCAGTTCAGGCCGTTTTGGATAAGCGTATTTTGAGAATTGGTGCTCGTTCCCTTGGTTTTCAAGCCATCTCGGTGCCCGGGTTTCGCTGCGGTTGTGCAATCATTCTATAATCGTTTTAATTGGTCTCCTGGCATTTTTTAGTATTTTTTTGTCATTTTCTAGATTTTTAATGCATTAATAGTTTTTTTAATGGGCTTATTTGTTTTTGTAGATTTTAAATAGGTTAGTATTTTGTTTTATAGAATTTAATAGATTCTCATAAATGGTTTTAATAGATTTTAATATAATTTTTAGAATATTAATAGATAATAGCTTTTTTTTAGAATAATATGGTTTTATTAGTTTAGTATTGATTTTATAGATTTTAATAGGATTTTAATAAATAGTTTTTTTAAATAGAGATTTAATATTTTTTTAGATATTAGTTTCTTGTATTATATAATATAGAGTTTATTTTTAATATAGATTTAATTTTTTTTCCAGATTAATTAGTTCTTAATCAGTTTTCATTAGTCTATTAGCTATTAATTAGTCTATCAGTTTCCGATTAGTCTATTAGTTTTCATTAGGTCTAATCCCAATTAAGCATGTTTAGTAATCCATTTAATTAGTATTCATTAGCCCCTAATCTGAGTCATTAAGTCTTATTGGGCCGTTTATCCAGATTATCCACAAAGCCCAAGTCCCAGGTCTAGATGCCACTTGTCAGCATAAAAGTGTTGCCACGCGTGTGTTGCTGTTTTTAGCCACCTCATTCTTCCATTCACCCAGAGGGAGCCACGTACCACACTCATCCACCTCACATTTCCTCTCCCTCTTCCCTCCACGCGTCCTCCATGCAGTGACCCCACACCACCACGTGTTCGCCTCTCCCTCATCCTCCACATGCATGCAACCTCACCGAAGCTCCTCACCGGCCGACATGCAACTGCCGGCGGCCACCCCAACCACTCACCGGCGACCATTCCAACTGCCACCGGCCACCGTAACCTCCCGCTGGACTTCCTAACCACCCACCGGAAGCACCATTTTTTCCAGAAAATTCATCCAGCTCCTCATCTTCACCATCCACCTCCGAACGACCTTCATCAATCCACCGGAGAGCTCAAATTCTCACCGGAAACTTCATCATTTGTTCATCCTTTTCCAGATCCATAGATCTTCAACTTCATCATTTTTTCGTCAGATTTTTGTTCATCGTCTTCATCAATATTCCCAGAAATCCACACGTTCATCATCACCAGAATCATCACCAGCTTATGTTCTTAATCATTTTTTCCCAGAAAAATTTCCATCTGAAGTTCTTCAAGACTCATCGAATGTCCTCCAGATTCACATGCATCCACAAATGGATCTTCAACAAACTTCATCGCCGTTAACATCATCTCCAGATTTTCGCGTGTTCGTCAAATCTTTCTCCGAAGACCTTCCGTCCAAGAACCTTCAGTGTTCATCAGCGCCTTCATCCAATTTCCAGAATGCTCATCAACGTTTGTTAAATCCTCTCCGGTCCGTCACAAGAACGTCGTTGCCGTCGTGGATCTTCAATCCTCAACGAAGAACTTCATTTGCGCAGAAATCTTCATCACCACAGTCGTTGCATTCTCCAGGTTTTCTTCCTAGCTTGTTCCACCTTCATAGTTGTTGGTTAGTGGGAAAGTATGGTTAGTTTGAGTGTTAGGTTTTTGAACAATTAGGTTAAAATTAGCGATCGAAGGTTTGAGCAATGTGAATTGGAGGTTAGAGGAGGATGATTTGATCTGGGAGAGCGGATTTGGTGAGGGTTGTTGGTGAGGGTTTGATCTCAGAGGACCGAGAGTTTGGGTGGCGAGAGGGGGAACGCCGTTAGGAAGGGATGAACACTGGAATGGAGAGTTAGGGGAGTTTAGGGTTTTGTTTGTTGGGGCTGAGGGAGAATTGGACTCGGGCTTAGGCCCATTTGCAAAGTTTGTTGATTCATGCTCCATGTTTTCCATAGGCACCCCCCTCTCCCTTTGCGTTTTGGTCTGGGCCTAGCCCAGATTTGCTGTTTGCACCCCCTAGTCTGGGGCCCAACTAGGAGTAAGGCGAGTCTTCGCTATCTACACCCCCCCGGTTGGTTTTTTTTGTTTTTTCTTTTGTGTTTTTTTCTGAAGCAGACTGGGCCCAGCGCATTGCTATCTCCACCCCCCCCCCCCCTTTTCTGGGCCCAATGTGCTTATGCAGTGTATATTTGCTTTTGCCACCCCCTGTCTTAATTGAATTTTCATATTATTTCATATTTGCATATAGTTTACAAAATAAATCATAATAAATCCAAAATTAATCAGAAAAATATTTCAAAAATACCTCCATGATCTTGGATTCATTTGTGATTTTATGAAAATAATAAATTTCATATTCACCCATTTTTCAATTTAATTTGATTTTCCCATTTTATTAATTTCTTTAATTTTGTACATTTGATACATGTTTTTGTAAATTTTCTTGTGACCAATTGGTGAATAGTTTTGAGTTGATTCTTGTTGGGTTGATTAGATTAGAAGTATAGGTTCCCTTAGAGATTTATTCCACATTTTTGTGAATTAACCTTGATTAGTTTTGATTAAAGAACATTAGGTTAGTTAGAGTAGGGTTCAGACTCAACATAGGTGCATTATAACATTTTATTTTGGGGTTTTTAGCATGAATTAGGTTCTGGGACATATAGGGTATGTAGGGTAGATGTAGAAATCCCCTTATAATTAATCTTAGAATTTTAAATACTATAGTACTATTTTTAATATATTTTTCAAATGGAGTGTTTGTTTGGTGTTCCCACTTGGGGTTTATATTTGTCTGCTTGGGCTTTTGGGCTTTTCTGTGGGGTATGGGGCTTGGTTTGAGCTTGTGGAGCATGAAGAATCAAAGGTGTTAATTGAAGACAAAAGAAAATCCTTGGAGCTTGGAGATTGAAGGTGTTGATTGAAGACATAGGAAATAATAGGAATAAGCAGAGCCTTAGAATAGACTGAATTTGTTTGTACAAACATGGATAGCTTCATGTGCTTCCATCCCTCTCTATGACATAAAGTCCCTCTATGGTATTCACCTCCCTCCTTTGGAGGGATAAGTGGCCTTACCTTAGAGGTAGAACTTTGAGAGAACCACTCTTCTATAATGTTAAACTGTCTGTAGGCTTCCTTTGGTAGTCAATGAACTGTTTAACATTCAACTCATCTTGTTAAGTGACTATCATCTAGGAGAGCTTGCCTTGAAGAAAGAAGCCATTGAAGATAGAGATGAAGATCAAAGATTGACCAAAGATGAAGATTATTCATGTCAAAACTGTGTAGCTGTTGAAGCTAGGGTTTACTGCTGTTTGGAGCTATCTGCTGTCTGATGCTGTCAATTGGTTAAGATTCTGTGCTTGCTTGAGCTTGGTGATTTCTTGGAGATGGGAGCTTGTTGTAGCTTGGGTATCATTGGAGTTTGACTTTGGAGTTCAATTGAAGATGTTACTGTTTTGCCGTTAATCAACTGTCAGAGTTGGATGCTTTTCAGAGCTGCTGCTGCAGGAGCTGGTGTGCTGTCAGAGCTGGTTTTGGGGTTTTTTATTTTTCTTTGTTGTATTGTTTGTTGATTCTCCCCTTAGGTTTGAAGTGAAGTTGTTTCACTTTGCCTATTGTTTTCCAGGTTCGAGGTTGAGTGGGACTCCCTTGCCTCGCTTGTACTGCTGCATTCATGCATTTTACTGCTTTATTGTATATATGTTGTTTCTTTTCCGTTTATCCCCTAGGATCTCTGTTTCTCTCTGCGCAAGAGAGAAATATGACAGACATTAGGTGTTAATCCATGCATGACAACATTAGGGTAGTTTTTGATTCCCATTTCAAATCCTAGGTTTTAGAGTTCGTTCTCTTCTGTCTCAAAATCAAATCAAAAAATATAATAAGAGGTTAAACATCAATAAAAAACAGTTCTTGCATAAAAGACTGAAAACCAATTAAAGTGTCATTTATGTCCGCTTGGACCCGTAATCAGGAGAAAACCTTTTTCAGAAGGATAAAAGATAAACAGACAAATCTGTGTCTTCCGTAGCCCGAACTACGTTTGCTCTGATCTTTCATGCTGTATGAAAGTACGTAGGCATAGGATGCGATATCCTAGCGAGCAACCTTCCCCTCCTTTCCCGTAGGTAGGCGAACTACGTTGACTCTGATTTCTCGTTCCAGACGGGAATACGTAGGCATAAAGTGCGATACTTTGCCGAGTCATTTTATTTTCTTTTAACCCCAGACCTGTAAAATAGATAGAATAACAATCCGTACTAGAAAACAAGCGTGGATCCCGTCGAGTACGACGGACGTGAGGGGTGCTAATACCTTCCCCTTGCGTAACCGACTCCCGAATCCAGGATTTGGTTGCGATGACCATTCCTTTCCCGTCTTTGCGGTAGGTTTACTTCGAGCGTTTCCTTTCCTTCCGTTGGGATAAATAACGCACGGTGGCGACTCTTCTGTTCAGCCGGCGCCGATTTTCGCAGTAGCGACAGCTGGCGACTCTGCTGGGGACTCCAACGGTTCCCTACGCGAGTCAATCCTAACGCTTGTTTTCTCGTCGTGGGTTTTGTATGGATTTACGTTTCTGTATTTTACATTCAGCATTATATTATTGTGATTATTGTTGTGGGTATGAGGGGGATCTATGATTGAGAGATAAGCCGGACATGGGCTTGAGTGCACCTAAAATTAGAGTGGAAATTAGTGGGCGCGTGCATGCGTTGCATGCACTAGTGTCTCATGAAATCCACGCTCAGACGAGGTTCTCCCGGTTGACTTCTTTTTCAACCCTTTGGGTTGAGGGGGTTGTTGGTTTGGAGGATTATGACTCTGGGGACCGATCATTTGGGATTCAGCTAAGTGAGGCCTCTTCAGGATATGATGATGCCACACCTTCTGGGTATCATATCATCAGTCTTGAAAGTTTGTGACGCTGATGACCGCATAGGATGCCGAGCTTGTGTCAGTTTAGGTCCATACCCGTGAGTGGGAGGGTGTTTGCAGGAAACTTGACTTCCAGACAACCCGGTATTTTGGTCTTCTCGTCAGAGCGAACGTACTCAGCCAGCAGCGCAGCAATATTCAGAGATTGCGGGGGCTGTGATCCCATATTTGCTGCATATTGCATTGCATTTGCATAAACATGTTTGCACCATATTGCATATCATTCTCCAGCTAGCCAGAACTCTTATCCAGCCGTTGTTGTGATTCTGAGGGTGAATCTCCGGTGATTGGTTTGAACAAGTGTTGATTGGTAGAAGACGACCAGGGGGTCGAGATAGATTGGGGCAGAATTGAGCAGTGAAGTCAGTTAAAGGTTGTTGGTAGCTATGTCAGAGAGCAACTTCCGGTTTGTTGATACCTTATCAGGGTTCACTGTGACGTCCAATCCTTTGTATGGTTCTCTGCATGACGAAGACTTCCCGCAAGTGAACCACCTTATTGCAGACCAGTTTGTGCAACCTCCTATTAGGGACCGAGATCGACGTGAGCAGTTTGTTGTCAGCAATGAACGAGTGTCTCTTACCAACAGTCAAGGTGTTGTTTTCCCTGTGGCGAATATCCGAAGACAGATCTCGGTGGTCAAGAATGAGGACCCAAGAGCTCTTGAGTATGATAGAAGGCTCCAAGTGTTGGAAGAAGGAGTGAAAGCCTTGAAAGTTAAAGATGCTGCTAACCTCAATACTATAGACGTGTGCTTGGCTCCTGGCCCAGTACTGCCTCCTAAGTTCAAAGTGCCGAGATTTGAAAAGTACAAAAGAGATAGCTGTCCGAAGCAACATTGGGTGATGTTTTGCCAAAGAATGACTTCGTTTGTGTAAGACGACAAGTTGATGATTCATTGCTTTCAGGATAGTCTGACCGGGGCATCTCTGAGTTGGTATATGCAGTTAGAGAGTAATCAGATTCGATCATGGGTGGATTTAGTCAGAGCTTTGCTAAAGCAGTACGATTATAACCTAGACACGGCTCCTAGTCGCATGCAGTTGCGAGAATTGTCTCAAAAGAAAGATGAACCTATTAGGAAGTATGGTCAGAGATGGAGGGAATTTGTTGCCAGAGTGAAACCGCCGCTCCTAGACTGAGATTTAATGAGCATGTTTGTAAACTCCCTGGAGAGCCCGTATTTTGAAAGAGTGCTCGTAAATGCACCAAATTGCTCCGCATTGGTAGGATTGGGTGAACGCACTGAGCATGCCGTAAAAACCGGGAGAATTCAGATTGTTTCGGGCGGTCGGGCTAGTGAAACTGAATCTCTCTGTAGCCACCAAACTGAAGAAGGAGTTGTGATCAATGCCATCATGCCAGATGTTGAGTATCCTCGAGGTGAGTCGGTGAAATTTGTTGGTTCTTCATCTTCTGTGTCTCGTTATTCTGGACAGACAACTGTGCCCGGGGCACCATATTCAGAACTTTATGTCGCTCCTCTTGCAAATCATCGAGTTCGTGGCCGAGTTTATCAGAACCAGCGCCGGAATCAGAACAGACCTTGTGACAACTGGGAACGAAGGAATGCTCCTTCCCGCCCAGTGCCTATGTCGTGTAGCCAAATTCTGCCATCTTTGATTCAGAATTCTTTGATGAAACCTAAAGCTCTTAAGCTTGCGCCAGAACCTTACCCTCCTGGGTACAATCCCCACGTTCAGTATGGTTGCCATGGCGGATCCCATGGGAATTCAATTGAAGATTGTAAAGCTTTTCAGGCAAATGTACAACAGTCGATCGACCAAGAGTGCATTTCCTTTCCAGAAGGAGTTTTAACTGTTCATACCAACCTCTCAACTATCTAAGCTCGCAGATTCAGAGGTTTATTTCGAGAAGCCAGTGGTCCAGACAGGCCGACACCTCAGCATTGGCAGTCCCCGGGCTGTTATCATTTGCATTTGTAGTTTCTTTTCTGTTAGTTACTACTTGTTGTTAAGTATTGTTTGTTTCGAATGGTAATATTGATAAAGTGACTATGCATTTTTCTGAATTAATCATGTCGTTGTCGCTCATTTACTGCATTGCGCTGACACTTGCATTTTATTCACTCCACTTTGTCACTATGATTAGCAAAGATTTGAGGGAGGATGACGAAACTGAATACTCATAACCGATGATCGTATGCTTTCAGATAAAACCTTGCAGATGACGTACAAGGCATTGTTTCAAATCCCCTAAACACTGGAGATATAAGGAGTTAGTCCCTTGTTAACCACTTCGAGCCAGGAAGTAGAAGTTTTTCGAACTTTTAAACCCTCACATCTTAACCCGGGGCAGGGTAGGTGTCAGTTAGCTTGATCGAGTGTTCAAGTCTTACAGAGGAGTGTTGCCTTTCGAGGACCAATCAGCTTATACCTCTCCAGAGGTCGTACCTCATCAACCACAATGGTTAAACCTCACCAATCAGGAGTGAGACAGTTACAATCCTTTCGGGGCAATCAAGACAACCAGTGTCACACGACTTTGTTCCAAAAGAAAAAGAAAGAATAAGAGAGCCCGCTAAGTAAGAAGAAAAAGAAAAGGCTAGAAAGCTAATACTTAGGCAAAAATTAGGGCATCCCGCTGGACTTCAAAAGAAAGTCAAAAAGAACTCAAAGGGAGTCAGTCCAGGAAAAAATTAGGGAATCAAAGGAATGAAAAAGAAAGGATATGAAAAGAAAAAACCTCGAACAAGGACAAAGTCGCGTGGGTACAGACATCGAGAACGGGAAAGGAGTAACTGTCACTCCGAAAAAACCTTGTGAATTCCTTAACTATGGTTCTTACCATTCAACATACCTCTCGAAGAGGCGAGCGCTCGAGCCAATTTAACTGAACTTTAGGATCGGAGATCATCACGTAGAAGGGGTGGGTACAAATCATAATTTGAGCCAAATATCCTTTGTTTCACGAACCGTGAACCCGACCACGATACAGCCCTTAAAAGACCTAATTGAGGCAAGGTTTATTCTGAAAGAGCATTACGATAAGGTTGAGTAACCTGACTCCCTCTTGATTTGCTAGTCATGTCCTTGGTGCATTTTTCACTGATCATATAAGCACTACGGTTGAACTTTGGTTCATTCGTCACTCACAATCATGACACGTAAATGAGTGACAGCACAATTTTTCAAAATCTGCATGAACACTGCATTAAAATTACCATTCGGGAATGAACAATTTTATTTGCAGGTTGGTAGTTGACAGGAAAGAAATTCCAACAGGGAATAATCGAACAGGACTGAATAATTCAGCAGTCTGGACCAGAATGATGTATGTTGTGAAATCCCGCGAATCTGGGGCATTGACTTTCAGTGAGTTCAGAATCAGTCGGTCTGAGGACCAGTCCCGAGGTATCGGTTGATTACGGGGCAGTTTACTTGAGAAGCAGTTGATCAGAAGCGAATCTTTTCGAGAGCCAATCAGGGGCAATTATCCAGAATGCGTTGATTTGAGGATAGATTCTTCCAGTGTTTGATCAGGGCAGGTTAAGTCGCCCAACGCTCGTTCAGGGGAAAGTCACTATGTTGATAGTTGTTTAATTGAGGTTGAATCCTTTTGTCGTACAAACACCGGGGCAAGCCATCGCAAGGTCGTATTGTAGCAAGTTGCTTTCGGTTCGGAGCGGGTTTTCCCAAGAGTCAGATTAGGGCAAGGTCATTGCAGACCGGGGCATGCCATCCTAAGAGCGCAGAGGTTATTCTTTATTCGAGAGGCATTCGATTTGAAGTATCTCGCTGAGGTTCAGAATACTGGGGAAGTTCATATCAAACCATCAGGGTACAGATTTTCAGACCATCCCACGAGCCGGGGCATATCAGAAGCGAAGGAGTTGTTCTTCTCCGTGTTATCAGAGTTACTCAGAGCTACTTGAGCAGATTCAGCCAATCTTCAAGTTTGAGACGAATGTCGGGAAATCGTGTTACCGTCCATTGACCCTTCAATTAGAAGCCGTGAATTCAGACAGGATATTGTCCAGCATCAGGCGTGTATGACCCATCACGGATGTACAGAAGCCCCATCCTACTTGGCATGTCCGGTTATCCCCTGGTGGAGTCATCCATCTAAGAATCGGTTAACCTGGGGCAATTAGGTCGAGATTTGGCAAATCTCTCACAGCTAGGGGAACTGCTCCACGAATCAGTCGGTCAGGGGCAAAAGATTATTGTAAGACCGGGGCAGATCACCCCAAGAGCAAAAGATCTTGTTGGGACATCCTCTTGGGTTTGACGTGCAGAAACAGTTCAGATCTCACCGTCAGGGTACAGAGAGCGAGGAGTCCTTATCAGAAGGTTGGTGTTGATTCAGGGGCAAGGTATTGTGAGTAGCACCATGGCTAGCTTTTCCTTTCAAGACGAAGTGTTCAGACTGGGGCATGTTAGTATCCTTGGTGCAAAGTTCCAAGAAGGTGAATGGAATTCATGTAGTCCTAACCAGAGGCTCTTGACGAAAAGACTTGATGATGCAAATCCCCACGCAGGTCGCACTTCATCCCCGAAGATGAGATGACACTGGTCTTTACTGAAGAAGGATCAATTTCCTCAGCTAGTCGCAGCTTATCCCCCAAAGGATATTCTCCAGCAGGTCAAGATTAATGCTCCACCGGATGTCTATCCTCAGTCCCGAGTTTGTAAACTGTGGCCAGATGGTTTACTTTCCCCAACAGGGTCGTTTACCCTCAGCAGAGTTTGATAACTTTAAAGTTTTGTAAGCTGTAGTCAGACAGTGGTGTTTCTCCAAAAGGATTCTTCGTCCTCAGCGGAGTCGTTTAGTTTTCAGTGGATTGATAATTCCAGAGTTGTAAACTGTACTCAGACAGTTATTACCCCCAGTAGGGTTGTTTATCCTTCCCAGTGGAGTCACTCCCTGTTTCCAGCAGAGTTGGTTAATATTCCCCGAGAGAGTCGTTTCTTCCCCAGCGGAGTTTCCTCTCCCCAGCAGGTGTTTTCTTTCCTCCCCGTGGAAATTGAAGGTTTAAAGCTCTCCCCGGCAGAGTTCGTTGTATGTCCTGGCATCTATTTTGCCGGAATACTTGGTGGTACCCGTTCCTTCCCCAGCAGGGTGGTATTTGTCCTCAGCAGCCGTTGTTGATGAAGCAAGTTTATCAGAGCTTTTCCCAGCAGTCTGAACCTGCATTTGCATTTGCATGCATTATCATGTTTGCATCTACCCAAAAAACGCCTAGCATTTCCATGTTGTATGGAGCATTACGCCATTGTCAAAGATGCGCATTTTGAAACATAAATCAGGTTGGCTAACCTTTTGCTTTCAGGTGTGTTTCTCAACAGGGGTGTGGAGTTCTTAAGCTCAGACATGTTTCCAGATATTCGAGGTCTCTCTGTGAGACACGGGATGATATAGTTCATCTTCTTATATTCCCCACAGAGATTCTTGGTTAAGTTTCTCTTGCCCTCAGCGGAGTTGGGCTCATATATTTCAAAGTTGTTCAGAGGTATTATCCCCAGCATGGAGTTGTGATATTCAGATTGGTGTTCGTTGCGTTGAGTGTTCAGACTCCGATGTGTTATGTTGAGCGTTCATGCTCCGGTGTATCTTCATTGAGTATCCAGGCTCCGGTATGTTTTTATTGAGCGTTCTGGCTCCGGTTGTTCGTTGAGTTTTCTGGCTCCGATTTTTTACGTCGAGTGTTCTGACTCCGGTTGTTTCGTTGAGTATTCGGGCTCCGATAGTTTGATGAGCGTTCTGGTCCCAGTTATTTCGTTGAGTATCCCGACTCCGACAGATATTCAGTTTGTGATGCGTTCATGCTATTACGTTGAGTGCTCAGAGTCCGGCTAATTGCATAGAAAGATTCAAACTTTGCGCTTGTTGAACACTCAGGTTCCGACATTTCCAGAATACCCCAATAGAGTTAGCTATTATTGCGAACAGGCAAGGAAGTTATATACAAAGTGTTTCTCTGTAAGAATCAGGCAGGTCGTCCGTAGGAAACAGGCGGATGATAAATAGAATTTCCGTAGGAAACAGGCGGATGATAAATAGAATTTCCGTATGAAACAGGCAGATGATAAGGGGTGTTCCCCTAAGTAACAGGCGGGTGATCTTTAAATTCAAATATTGTAGATAAATTCTTCCGTATGAAGCAGGCGGATATAAAGAATTTTTCCGTATGAAGCAGGCGGGTATAGATGTATTTTCCCTGTGATCAGGCATATGACTTTTCCCGTATGGAGCAGGCGAATGAATCTCTCGTATTCAGGAAGATGGTATTCCCATGACAGATAGAGTATGTGTCTCAGGACAAGACAGAATGTGTTCACATATTTGACAGAAATGTTTCCCCAGCGAAGTCGCCGGGATTTCTTCGTATTGACGAATTGCGTCATCCGTGTTGACGGAATGTGCGTCCTGATGAGGACAATTTATGCCTATGTTGATAGGATTTCTTCGTGTTGACGAATCGACTTCCCCGTGTTGACGGAATATGGAGTCCTGTTGAGGACCAAGTTTGATTTCTCCGTGGTGACGGAATATGGAGTCCTGTTGAGGACGAAGTTTGATTTCTCCGTGTTGACGGAATATGGAGTCCTGATGAGGACAAGTTTTATTCCTCCGTAATGACGAAATGTGCATCCTGATGAGGACAATTTATGCCTATGTTGATAGGATTTCTCCGTGTTGACGGAATATAGAGTCCTGTGGAGGACCAAGATTGATCTCTCCGTGGTGACGGAATATGGAGTCCTGATGAGGACGAGTTTTCTCCGTGATGACGGAATATGGAGTCCTGATGAGGACAATTTATGCCTGTGCTGATGAGATGTATTCGTGTTGACGAATTACTCTCTCCATGTTGACGGAATGTACGTCCTGATGAGGACAATTTATGCTTATGTGGATATGATTTCTTCGAGTTGACGAAATGGGAGTTCAGATATGTACAAGAATGGTATTCCTATGATGATAGGGTTTATTCATGTTGATGAATCTATTTTTTTCCTCGTGTTGACGAGACGTGAGTCCTGGCATGGACAATTTATTCCTATGTTGATAGGAGTTCCTCGTGTTGATAAGACGCGAATAAGATGTCATTGCCTATGCTGGTAGGATCTTCTTGTGTTGACGAGATGCGGACAACTCATCCCCAGCGAAGTCGCCGGGATTTCTCCGTGTTGACGGAATGAGGAATCCTGATGAGGACCATTTATTCCTATGATGATAGGATTTCTTCGTGGTGACGAATTTACGGCTTTTCGTGTTGACGAAATTTAAGGACCATTGTGGATAAGATTTTTCCTGTGACGATGGGGATCTTTACTCGTGTTGACGAATTTGTTCCTCTTCTGGTGTTGACAAGGTTGCTCCAGTTGTGGACAGAGGTGTTTTTGCAAAGATAGTTCAGTACCTGTGGTGTTACATGGGTGGTGAGAGTCAAAATCAGAGTTATTCTCTGACGAATGATCGGTTGTTACCGTAACAATCAGGTTCACTCGACGAATGCCGTTCCCCAAGCAGTGGTGCAGTTTATTTCTGCAGTTGGCAAATTTCAGGGTTTCTTTGGTATTCAACCGTCTCGTACCTCGAATGTTTGAAGGTCGTTCGCTCTTCACCCAGTCGGGTCCAAGCCGCTTGAATAGGGGCAGCTGTTGCACCCCAAAATTTGCCCAACCGGTTCGCATATCTTGTTTATGTTTCGACGCATTTTGCATTCGCATTCATATACTGCATGCATTGCATTTTACTCAGTCAGATCGATTTTTATCAGAATTGCAGCCCCTGGTGTTTCAGGCAGTTCAGGCTGTTTTGGATAAGCGTATTTTGAGAATTGGTGCTCGTTCCCTTGGTTTTCAGGCCATCTCGGTGCCCGGGTTTCGCTGCGGTTGCGCAATCGTTCTATAATCGTTTTAATCGGCCTCCTGGCATTTTTTAGGATTTTTTTGTCATTTTCTAGATTTTTAATGCATTAATAGTTTTTTTAATGGGTTTATTTGTTTTTGTAGATTTTAAATAGGTTAGTATTTTGTTTTATAGAATTTAATAGATTCTCATAAATGGTTTTAATAGATTTTAATATGATTTTTAGAATATTAATAGATAATAGCTTTTTTTAGAATAATATGGTTTTATTAGTTTAGTATTGATTTTATAGATTTTAATAGGATTTTAATAAATAGTTTTTTTTAATAGAGATTTAATATTTTTTTAGATATTAGTTTCTTGTATTAAATAATATAGAGTTTATTTTTAATATAGATTTAATTTTTTTTCCAGATTAATTAGTTCTTAATCAGTTTTCATTAGTCTATTAGCTATTAATTAGTCTATCAGTTTCCGATTAGTCTATCAGTTTTCATTAGGTCTAATCCCAATTAAGCATGTTTAGTAATCCATTTAATTAGTATTCATTAGCCCCTAATCTGAGTCATTAAGTCTTATTGGGCCGTTTATCCAGATTATCCACAAAGCCCAAGTCCCAGGTCCAGATGCCACTTGTCAGCATAAAAGCGTTGCCACGCGTGTGTTGCTGTTTTCAGCCACCTCATTCTTCCATTCACCCAGAGGGAGCCACGTACTACACTCAGCCACCTCACATTTCCTCTCCCTCTTCCCTCCACGCGTCCTCCATGCAGTGACCCCACACCACCACGTGTTCGCCTCTCCCTCATCCTCCACATGCATGCAACCTCACCGGAGCTCCTCACCGGCCGGCATGCAACTGCCGGCGGCCACCCCAACCACTCACCGGCGACCATTCCAACTGCCACCGGCCACCGTAACCTCCCGCCGGACTTCCTAACCACCCACCGGAAGCACCATTTTTTCCAGAAAATTCATCCAGCTCCTCATCTTCACCATCCACCTCCGGACGACCTTCATCAATCCACCGGAGAGCTCAAATTCTCACCGGAAACTTCATCATTTGTTCATCCTTTTCCAAATCCATAGATCTTTAACTTCATCATTTTTTCGTCAGATTTGTGTTCATTGTGTTCATCAATATTCCCAGAAATCCACACGTTCATCATCACTAGAATCATCACCAGCTTGTGTTCTTCATCATTTTTTCCCAGAAAAATTTTCATCTGAAGTTCTTCAAGACTCATCGAATGTCCTCCAGATTCACATGCATCCACGAATGGATCTTCAACAAACTTCATCGCCGTTAACATCATCTCCAGATTTTCGCGTGTTCGTCAAATCTTTCTCCGAAGATCTTCCGTCCAAGAACCTTCAGTGTTCATCAGCGCCTTCATCCAATTTCGAGAATGCTCATCAACGTTCGTTAAATCCTCTCCGGTCCGTCACAAGAACGCCATTTCCGCCGTGGATCTTCAATCGTCAACGAAGAACTTCATTGGCGGAGAAATCTTCATCACCACAGTCGTCGCATTCTCCAGGTTTTCATCCTAGCTTGTTCCACCTTCATAGTTGTTGGTTAGTGGGAAAGTAGGGTTAGTTTGAGTGTTAGGTTTTTGAACAATTAGGTTAAAATTAGCGATCGAAGGTTTGAGCGATGTGAATTGGAGGTTAGAGGAGGATGATTTGATCTGGGAGAGCGGATTTGGTGAGGGTTGTTGGTGAGGGTTTGATCTCAGAGGACCGAGAGTTTGGGTGAGAGGGGATGCGAGAGGGGGAACGCTGTTAGGAAGGGATGAACAGTGGAATGGAGAGTTAGGGGAGTTTAGGGTTTTGTTTGCTGGGGCTGAGGGAGAATTTGATTCGGGCTTAGGCCCATTTGCAAAGTTTGCTGATTCATGCTCCATGTTTTCCACAGGCACCCCCTTCTCCCTTTGCGTTTTGGTCTGGGCCTAGCCCAGATTTGCTGTTTGCACCCCCTAGTCTGGGGCCCAACTAGGAGTAAGGCGAGTCTTCGCTATCTACACCCCCCCCCCCCCCCCCGTTGGTTTTTTCGTTTTTTCTTTTGTGTTTTTTTTCTGAAGCAGACTGGGCCCAGCGCATTGCTATCTGCACCCCCTTAGAATTAATCTTAGAATTTTAAATACTATAGTACTATTTTTAATATATTTTTCAAATGGAGTGTTTGTTTGGTGTTCCCACTTGGGGTTTATATTTGTCTGCTTGGGCTTTTGGGCTTTTCTGTGGGGTATGGGGCTTGGTTTGAGCTTGTGGAGCATGAAGAATCAAAGGTGTTAATTGAAGACAAAAGAAGATCCTTGGAGCTTGGAGATTGAAGGTGTTGATTGAAGACATAGGAAATAATAGGAATAAGCAGAGCCTTAGAATAGACTAAATTTGTTTGTACAAACATGGATAGCTTCATGTGCTTCCATCCCTCTCTATGACATAAAGTCCCTCTATGGTATTCACCTCCCTCCTTTGGAGGGATAAGTGGCCTTACCTTAGAGGTAGAACTTTGAGAGAACCACTCTTTTATAATGTTAAACTGTCTGTAGGCTTCCTTTGGTAGTCAATGAACTGTTTAACATTCAACTCATCTTGTTAAGTGACTATCATCTAGGAGAGCTTGCCTTGAAGAAAGAAGCCATTGAAGATAGAGATGAAGATCAAATATTGACCAAATATGAAGATTATTCATGTCAAAACTGTGTAGCTGTTGAAGCTAGGGTTTACTGCTGTTTGGAGCTATCTGCTGTCTGATGCTGTCAATTGGTTAAGATTCTGTGCTTGCTTGAGCTTGGTGATTTCTTGGAGATGGGAGCTTGTTGTAGCTTGGGTATCATTGGAGTTTGACTTTGGAGTTCAATTGAAGATGTTACTGTTTTGCCGTTAATCAACTGTCAGAGTTGGATGCTTTTCAGAGCTGCTGCTGCAGGAGCTGGTGTGCTGTCAGAGCTGGTTTTGGGGTTTTTTATTTTTCTTTGCTGTATTGTTTATTGATTCTCCCCTTAGGTTTGAAGTGAATCTGTTTCACTTTGCCTATTGTTTTCTGGGTTCGAGGTTGAGTGGGACTCCCTTGCCTCGCTTGTACTGCTGCATTCATGCATTTTACTACTTTACTGTATATATGCTGTTTCTTTTCCGTTTATCCCCTAGGATCTCTGTTTCTCTCTGCGCAAGAGAGAAATATGACAGACATTAGGTGTTAATCCATGCATGACAACATTAGGGTAGTTTTTGATTCCTATTTCAAACCCTAGGTTTTAAAGTTCGTTCTCTTCTGTCTCAAAATCAAATCAAAAAATATAATAAGAGGTTAAACATCAATAAAAAACAGTTCTTGCGTAAAAGACTGAAAACCAATCAAAGTGTCATTTCTGTCCGCTTGGACCCATAATCAGGAGAAAACCTTTTTCAGAAGGATAAAAGATAAACAGACAAATTTGTGTCTTCCGTAGCCCCGAAACCACGTTTGCTCTGATCTTTCATGCTGTATGAACGTACGTAGGCATAGGATGCGATATCCTAGCGAGCAACCTTCCCCTCCTTTACCGTAGGTAGGCGAACTACGTTGACTCTGATTTCTCGTTCTAGACGGGAATACGTAGGCATAAAGTGCGATACTTTGCCGAGTCATTTTATTTTCTTTTAACCCCAGACCTGCAAAATAGATAGAATAACAATCTGTACTAGAAAACAAGCGTGGATCCCGTCGAGTACGACGGACGTGAGGGGTGCTAATACCTTCCCCTTGCGTAACCGACTCCCGAATCCAGGATTTGGTTGCGATGACCATTCCTTTCCCGTCTTTGCGGTAGGTTTACTTCGAGCATTTCCTTTCCCTCCGTTGGGATAAATAACGCACGGTGGCGACTCTTCTGTTCAGTCGGCGCCGATTTTCGCAGTAGCGACAGCTGGGGACTCTGCTGGGGACTCCAACGGTTCCCTACGCGAGTCAATCCTAACGCTTGTTTTCCCGTCGTGGGTTTTGTATGGATTTACGTTTCTGTATTTTACATTCAGCATTATATTATTGTGATTATTGCTGTGGGTATGAGGGGGGATCTATGATTGAGAGATAAGCCGGACATGGGCTTGAATGCACCTAGAATTAGAGTGGAAATTAGTGGGCGTGTGCATGCGTTGCATGCACTAGTGTCTCATGAAATCCACGCTCAGACGAGGTTCTCCCGGTTGACTTCTTTTTCAACCCTTTGGGTTGAGGGGGTTGTTGGTTTGGAGGATTGTCGACTCTGGGGACCGATCATTTGGGATTCAGCTATGTGAGGCCTCTTCAGGATATGATGATGCCACACCTTCTGGGTATCGTATCATCAGTCTTGACAGTCTGTGACGCTGATGACCGCATAGGATGCCGAGCTTGTGTCAGTTTAGGTCCATACCCGTGAGTGGGAGGGTGTTTGCAGGAAACTTGACTTCCAGACAACCCGGTATTTTGGTCTTCTCGTCAGAGCGAACGTACTCAGCCAGCAGCGCAACAATATTCAGAGATTGTGGGGGTTGTGATCCCATATTTGCTGCATATTGCATTGCATTTGCATAAACATGTTTGCACCATATTGCATATCATTCTCCAGCTAGCCAGAACTCTTATCCAATCCTTTGTATGGTTCTCTGCATGACGAAGACTTCCCGCAAGTGAACCACCTTATTGCAGACCAGTTTGTGCAACCTCCTATCAGGGACCGAGATCGACGTGAGCAGTTTGTTGTCAGCAATGAACGAGTGTCTCTTACCAACAGTCAAGGTGTTGTTTTCCCTGTGGCGAATATCCGAAGACAGATCCCGGTGGTCAGGAATGAGGACCCAAGAGCTCTTGAGTATGATAAAAGGCTCCAAGTGTTGGAAGAAGGAGTGAAAGCCTTGAAAGTTAAAGATGCTGCTAACCTCAATACTATAGACGTGTGCTTGGCTCCTGGCCCAGTACTGCCTCCTAAGTTCAAAGCGCCGAGATTTGAAAAGTACAAAAGAGATAGCTGTCCGAAGCAACATTGGGTGATGTTCTGTCGAAGAATGACTTCGTTTGTGCAAGACGACAAGTTGATGATTCACTGCTTTCAGGATAGTCTGACCGGGGCATCTCTGAGTTGGTATATGCAGTTAGAGAGTAATCAGATTCGATCATGGGTGGATTTAGTCAGAGCTTTGCTAAAGCAGTACGATTATAACCTAGACATGGCTCCTAGTCGCATGCAGTTGCGAGAATTGTCTCAAAAGAAAGATGAACCTATCAGGAAGTATGGTCAGAGATGGAGGGAATTTGCTGCCAGAGTGAAGTCGCCGCTCCTAGACTGAGAGTTAATGAGCATGTTTGTAAACTCCCTGGAGAGCCCGTATTTTGAAAGAGTGCTCATAAATGCACCAAATTGCTCCACATTGGTAGGATTGGGTGAACGCACTGAGCATGCCGTAAAAACCGGGAGAATTCAGATTGTTTCAGGCGGTCAGGCTAGTGAAACTGAATCTCTCTGTAGCCACCAAACTGAAGAAGGAGTTGTGATCAATGCCATCATGCCAGATGTTGAGTATCCTCGAGGTGAGTCGGTGAAATTTGTTGGTTCTTCATCTTCTGTGTCTCGTTATTCTGGACAGACAACTGTGCCCGGGGCACCATATTCAGAACTTTATGTCGCTCCTCTTGCAAATCATCGAGTTCGTGGCCGAGTTTATCAAAACCAGCGCCAGAATCAGAACAGACCTCGTGACAACTGGGAACGAAGGAATGCTCCTTCCCGCCCAGTGCCTATGCCGTGTAGCCAAATTCTTCCATCTTTGATCCAGAATTCTTTGATGAAACCTAAAGCTCTTAAGCTTGCGCCAGAACCTTACCCTCCTGGGTACAATCCCCACGTTCAGTGTGATTGCCATGGGTATATATATATATTGCTCTGTCCCGCTCATCACACGGGGTCGGCCCAATCCATCTCTATGTCGTGGAGGGCCTAGCTCATTGATCAGCTGTTGCGCGTGGATCAAAACAAGGGTTTTTGATGAAAACGTAATACAGCGACAATTCAACTCGGATATCGTCTCAAGGATTCTTTTATGTGATTAATCTACAAAATTCGAAATGGGGGCGAGTTGGTTTGGTTTCTGATCGGATAAATAAAGAAAATGCAATTAAGCGGTTAAAATAAGTGATTATCAAAATAAGTCAATCTACTGTTTTCGGTTCCGGCTTATCACGGGTTTCTACCTTACCAATTTCCTAAGCGATTTCGATCTCTATTCGATTCCTATGTCAATTAACAAGCGCAAAAGACATAAACTAGATTGACAATCCTATATTCCGAATTAAGCAAACGGATTAAGTTTTCGTGAAATAAGCAAACACGAATATAAACGCGAATTAACGACAAAGCGACGTAACGGCGAATAAAAGTTAAGGATGCAATCATACGAATTTAATCAAAACAATTCTATAAACTAACAGATTAAGCAAAAGCAATTCATAGAATAGTGTTGAAAGAGAAACGAATTAAATTGATAAAGTAAAAACCTCAAAGCGTTGGAACGCGATTACAGCAGAATGACTCTAAGGAATTAGCTCTCCATGGTTCTCTCAAAGCTCCGAATGTATTTTTCGTGAAAATGTAACTAGGTGAACAGTAACACGAGTATTTTTCCTTTAAAAAGAAAGCAAATTCGGGTCATAACCCAACTGGGTCGAAAACATAACCCAGGCCCAATACATGATCCAACACTAAAATAAAATTCTAATGCAGTAACTTCAAACGGAATTCTGGAATTTTGGGCTCCGAATCTGACTTCATCTCCAACACGAAAGACATAGCTCTCTCTCTTAGCTTTCCGGAGATTTTTAGAACGCCTCAAACGGATTCCCGGAACTCCAGTTATGATCGTTTCCGTGCAGACTGCTAAAGCTGAAAAATAAGTGCGGAAATCAAATTAAGCCAAAAATAAAATAAAATATAAAAACAAAATAAAACTTAAAAATAATCAAGATAAATTAAAGAAATGCCTGATGCATAAATATGCACTGAT
>OZ012735.1:569574070-569695416 GCA_963859935.3 Lathyrus sativus | reverse complement strand
TGGTAGATTAATCACATAAAAGAATCCTTGAGAAGATACCCGAGTTGAATTGTTGCTGTATTACGTTTTCATCAAAAACACTCGTTTTGATCCGCGCGCGACAACTGGTCAATGAGCTAGCCCCTCCACGACGGAGAGACGGATTGGGCCGACCCCGTTTGATGAGCGGGACAGAGCAGTATATATATATATATGTGTATATATATATATATATATATATATATATATATATATATATATATATATATATATATATATATATATATATATATATATATATATATATATATATATATATATATATATATATATATATATATATATATATATATATATATATATATATATATATATATATATATATATATTTATATATATATATATATATATATATATATATATATATATATATATATATATATATATATATATATATATATATATATATAATCGGTTGAGTAAGTAAATAAAATAATTAATTATATTTAATAATTAATTATTTAATTAAATATGTGCTTAAATATAAGTGGATATCAAGATAATCCATTTCGAAATAATGAGAATTTTAAATGATTATCATTCTATATATAGGCAATGATCTCAAATATATCATGCTATAAGAAAATTATCTCTTTTTCTCCCCATTCGAAGAGTTTTCAAGACATTACGAGTATCGGTTGAGAAAAATCCACAAGCCAACCAGTGTCAAACACTTGTCTCTACACTTTTGTATTTTAGAATTATCGTTGTCTTTGTCTAAAAATCTTTCTCATTATATTCGTCAAGGTATTCCTATAATCATTAATATCAAAATGTCATAGATCCTAAGGTTTGTGTCCATGGGGAGACGCTTAAGCGCTCCCAGCGTGATGAGTGATCAGTGCATATTTATGCACTTTCTCCTATATTTTTCCTTAGGCATTTCTTTACTTTATCTTGATTATTTTTATGTTTTATTTTGTTTTTATATTTTATTTTATTTTTGGCTTAATTTGATTTCCGCACTTATTTTTCAGCTTTAGCAGTCTGCACGGAAACAATCATAACTGGAGTTTCGGAAATCCGTTTGAGGCGTTCTAAAAATCGCCGGAAAGCTAAGAGAGAGAGCTACGACTTTCGTGTTGGAGTCGAAGTCAGATTCGGAGCCCAAAATTCCAGAATTCCGTTTGAAGTTACTGCATTTGAATTTTATTTTAGTGTTGGGTCATGTATTGGGCATGGGTTATGTTTTCGACCCAGTTGGGTTATGACCCGAATTTGCTTTCTTTTTAAAGGAAAAATACTCGTGTTACTGTTCACCTAGTTACATTTTCAAGAAAAATACATTCGGAGCTTTGAGAGAACCATGGAGAGCTAATTCCTTAGAGTCATTCTGCTGTAATCGCGTTCCAACGCTTTGAGGTTTTTACTTTATAAATCTAATTCGTTTCTCTTTCAAGACTATTCTATGAATTGTTTTTGCTTAATCTATTAGTTTAAAGAATTGTTTTGATTAAATTCGTATGATTGCATCCTTAGCTTTTATTCGCCGTTACGTCGCTTTGTCGTTAATTCGCGTTTATAATTCGTGTTTGCTCAATTCTTGAAAACTTAATCCGTTTGCTTAATTTGGAATATAGGATTGTTAATCTAGTTTATGTCTTTTGCTTTGTTAATTGACATAGGAATCGAATAGAGATCGAAATTGCTTAGGAAATTGGTAAGGTAGAAACCCGTGATAAGCCGGGAACCGAAAACAGTAGATTGACTTATTTTGATAATCACTTATTTTAACCGCTTAATTGCATTTTCTTTATTTATCCGATCAGAAACCAAACCAACTCCCCCTCCATTTTGAATTTGGTAGATTAATCACATAAAAGAATCCTTGAGAAGATACCCGAGTTGAATTGTTGCTGTATTACGTTTTCATCAAAAACACTCGTTTTGATCCGCGCGCGACAACTGGTCAATGAGCTAGCCCCTCCACGATGGAGAGATGGATTGGGCCGACCCCGTTTGATGAGCGGGACAGAGCAGTATATATATATATATATATATATATATATATATATATATATATATATATATATATATATATATATATATATATATATATATATATATATATATATATATATATATATATAATCGGTTGAGTAAGTAAATAAAATAATTAATTATATTTAATAATTAATTATTTAATTAAATATGTGCTTAAATATAAGTGGATATCAAGATAATCCATTTCGAAATAATGAGAATTTTAAATTATTATCATTCTATATATAGGCAATGATCTCAAATATATCATGCTATAAGAAAATTATCTCTTTTTCTCCCCATTCGAAGAGTTTTCAAGACATTACGAGTACCGGTTGAGAAAAATCCACAAGCCAACCAGTGTCAAACACTTGTCTCTACACTTTTGTATTTTAGAATTATCGTTGTCTTTGTCTAAAAATCTTTCTCATTATATTCGTCAAGGTATTCCTATAATCATTAATATCAAAATGTCATAGATCCTAAGGTTTGTGTCCATGGGGAGACGCTTAAGCGCTCCCAGCGTGATGAGTGATCAGTGCATATTTATGCACTTTCTCCTATATTTTTCCTTAGGCATTTCTTTACTTTATCTTGATTATTTTTATGTTTTATTTTGTTTTTATATTTTATTTTATTTTTGGCTTAATTTGATTTCCGCACTTATTTTTCAGCTTTAGCAGTCTGCACGGAAACAATCATAACTGGAGTTTCGGAAATCCGTTTGAGGCGTTCTAAAAATCGCCGGAAAGCTAAGAGAGAGAGCTACGACTTTCGTGTTGTAGTCGAAGTCAGATTCGGAGCCCAAAATTCCAGATTTCCGTTTGAAGTTACTGCATTTGAATTTTATTTTAGTGTTGGGTCATGTATTGGGCATGGGTTATGACCCGAATTTGCTTTCTTTTTAAAGGAAAAATACTCGTGTTACTGTTCACCTAGTTACATTTTCAAGAAAAATACATTCGGAGCTTTGAGAGAACCATGGAGAGCTAATTCCTTAGAGTCATTCTGCTGTAATCGCGTTCCAACGCTTTGAGGTTTTTACTTATAAATCTAATTCGTTTCTCTTTCAAGACTATTCTATGAATTGTTTTTGCTTAATCTATTAGTTTATAGAATTGTTTTGATTAAATTCGTATGATTGCATCCTTAGCTTTTATTCACCGTTACGTCGCTTTGTCGTTAATTCGCGTTTATAATTCGTGTTTGCTCAATTCTTGAAAACTTAATCCGTTTGCTTAATTTGGAATATAGGATTGTTAACTTAGTTTATGTCTTTTGCGTTTGTTAATTGACATAGGAATCGAATAGAGATCGAAATTACTTAGGAAATTTGTAAGGTAGAAACCCGTGATAAGCCGGACCGAAAACAGTAGATTGACTTATTTTGATAATCACTTATTTTAACCGCTTAATTGCATTTTCTTTATTTATCCGATCAGAAACCAAACCAACTCCCCCTCCATTTTGAATTTGGTAGATTAATCACATAAAAGAATCCTTGAGAAGATACCCGAGTTGAATTGTTGATGTATTACGTTTTCATCAAAAACACTCGTTTTGATCCGCGCGCGACAACTGGTCAATGAGCTAGCCCCTCCACGACGGAGAGATGGATTGGGCCGACCCCGTTTGATGAGCGGGACAGAGCAGTATATATATATATATATATATATATATATATATATATATATATATATATATATATATATATATATATATATATATATATATATATATATATATATATATATATATATATATATATATATATATATATATATATATAATTATATATATATATATATATATATATATATATATATATATATATATATATATATATATATATATATATATATATATATATATATATATATATATATATATATATATATATATATATATATATATATATATATATATATATATATATATATATATATATATATATATATATATATATATATATATATATATATATATATATATATATATATATATATATATATATATATATATATATATATATATATATATATATATATTATATATATATATATATATATATATATATATATATATATATATATATATATATATATATATATATATATATATAATATATATATATATATATATATATATATATATATATATATATATATATATATAAGAATCTTAACCGGTTTTGTAAGTAAATAAAATAATTAATTATATTTAATAATTAATTATTTAATTGAATATGTGCTTAAATATAAGTGGATGTCAAGATAATCCATTTCAAAATAATGAGAATTTTAAATGATTATCATTCTATATATAGGCTATGATCTCAAATATATCATGCTATAAGACAATTATCTCTTTTTCTCCCCATTCGAAGAGTTTTCAAGACATTACGAGTACCGGTTGAGAAAAATCCACAAGCCAACCAGTGTCAAACACTTGTCTCTACACTTTTGTATTTTAGAATTATCGTTGTCATTTTCTAAAAATCTTTCTCATTATATTCGTCAAGGTATTCCTATAATCATTAATTTCAAAATGTCATAGATCCTAAGGTTTGTGTCCATGGGGAGACGCTTAAGCGCTCCCAGCGTGATGAGTGATCAGTGCATATTTATGCACTTTCTCCTATATTTTTACTTAGGTATTTCTTTACTTTATCTGGATTATTTTTATGTTTTATTTTGTTTTTATATTTTATTTTATTTTGGCTTAATTTGATTTCCGCACTTATTTTTCAGCTTTAGCAGTCTGCACGGAAACGATCATAACTGGAGTTCCGGAAATCCGTTTGAGGCGTTGTAAAAATCGCCGGAAAGCTAAGAGAGAGAGCTACAACTTTCGTGTTGGAGTAGAAGTCAGATTCGAAGATAAAAATTCCAGAATTCCGTTTGAAGTTACTGCATTTGAATTTTATTTTAGTGTTGGGTCATGTATTGGGTCTGGGTTATGTATTTGACCCAGTTGGGTTATGACCCGAATTTGCTTTCTTTTTAAGGAAAAATACTCGTGTTACTGTTCACCTAGTTACATTTTCACGAAAAATACATTCGGAGCTTTTAGAGAACCATGGAGAGCTAATTCCTTAGAGTCATTCTGTTGTAATCGCGTTCCAACGCTTTGAGGTTTTTACTTTATCAATCTAATTCGTTTCGCTTTCAACACTATTCTATGTATTGCTTTTGCTTAATCTGTTAGTTTATAGAATTGTTTTGATTAAATTCGTATGATTGCATCCTTAGCTTTTATTCGTCGTTACGTCGCTTTGTCGTTAATTCGCGTTTATAATTCGTGTTTGCTTAATTCACGAAAACTTAATCCGTTTGCTTAATTTGGAATATAGGATTGTTAATCTAGTTTATGTCTTTTGCGCTTGTTAATTGACATAGGAATCGAATAGAGATCGGAATTGCTTAGGAAATTGGTAAGGTAGAAACCCGTGATAAGCCGGAATCGAAAACAGTAGATTGACTTATTTTGATAATCACTTATTTTAACCGCTTAATTGCATTTTCTTTATTTATCCGATCAGAAACCAAACCAACTCCCCCTCCATTTCGAATTTGGTAGATTAATAACATAAAAGAATCCTTGAGACGATATCCGAGTTGAATTGTCGCTGTATTACGTTTTCATCAAAACACTCGTTTTGATCCGCGTGCGACAACTGGTCAATGAGCTAGGCCCTCCACGACGCAGAGATGGATTGGGCCGACCCCGTGTGATGAGCGGGACAGAGCAGCATATATATATATATATATATATATATATATATATATATATATATATATATATATATATATATATATATATATATATATATATATATATATATATATATATATATATATATATATATATATATATATATATATATATATATATATATATATATATATATATATATATATATATATATATATATATATATATATATATATATATATATATATATATATATATATATATATATATATATATATATATATATAATATATATATATATATATATATATATATATTATATATATATATATATATATATATATATATAATATATATATATATATATATATATATATATATATTATATATATATATATATATATATATATATTATATATATATATATTATATATATATATATATATATATATATATATATATATATATATATATATATATATATATATATATATATATATATATATATATATATATATATATATATATATATATATATATATATATAATCAGTTGAGTAAGTAAATAAAATAATTAATTATATTTAATAATTAATTATTTAATTGAATATGTGCTTAAATATAAGTGGATATCAAGATAATCCATTTCGAAATAATGAGAATTTTAAATGATTATCATTCTATATATAGGCTATGATCTCAAATATATCATGCTATAAGAAAATTATCTCTTTTTCTCCCCATTCGAAGAGTTTTCAAGACATTACGAGTACCGGTTGAGAAAAATCCACAAGCCAACCAGTGTCAAACACTTGTCTCTACACTTTTGTATTTTAGAATTATCGTTGTCATTGTCTAAAAATCTTTCTCATTATATTCGTCAAGGTATTCCTATAATCATTAATATCAAAATGTCATAGATCCTAAGGTTTGTGTCCATGGGGAGACGCTTAAGCGCTCCCAGTGTGATGAGTGATCAGTGCATATTTATGCAATTTCTCCTATATTTTTACTTAGGCATTTCTTTACTTTATCTTGATTATTTTTATGTTTTATTTTGTTTTTATATTTTATTTTATTTTTGGCTTAATTTGATTTCCGCACTTATTTTTCAGCTTTAGCAGTCTGCACGGAAACGATCATAACTGGAGTTCCGGAAATCCGTTCGAAGCGTTCTAAAAATCGCCGGAAAGCTAAGAGATAGAGCTACGACTTTCGTGTTGTAGACAAAGTCAGATTCGGAGCCAAAAATTCCAGAATTCCGTTTGAAGTTACTGCATTAGAATTTTATTTTAGTGTTGGGTCATGTATTGGGCCTGGGTTATGTTTTCGACCCAGTTGGGTTATGACCCGAATTTGCTTTCTTTTTAAAGGAAAAATACTCGTGTTACTGTTCACCTAGTTACATTTTCACGAAAAATACATTCGGAGCTTTGAGAGAACCATGGAGAGCTAATTCCTTAGAGTCATTCTGCTGTAATCGCGTTCCAACGCTTTGAGGTTTTTACTTTATCAATCTAATTCGTTTCTCTTTCAACACTATTCTATGAATTGCTTTTGCTTAATTTGTTAGTTTATAGAATTGTTTTGATTAAATTCATATGATTGCATCCTTAGCTTTTATTCGCCGTTACGTCGCGTTTATAATTCGTGTTTGCTTAATTCATGAAAACTTAATCCGTTTGCTTAATTTGGAATATAGGATTGTTAATCTAGTTTATGTCTTTTGCGCTTGTTAATTGACATAGGAATTGAATAGAGATCGAAATCGCTTAGGAAATTGGTAAGGTAGAAACCCGTGATAAGCCGGAACCGAAAACAGTAGATTGACTTATTTTGATAATCACTTATTTTAACCGCTTAATTGCATTTTCTTTATTTATCCGATCAGAAACCAAACCAACTCCCCCTCCATTTCGAATTTGGTAGATTAATCACATAAAAGAATCCTTGAGACGATATCCGAGTTGAATTGTCGCTGTATTACGTTTTCATCAAAAACACTCGTTTTGATCCGCGCGCGACAACTGATCAATGAGCTAGGCCCTCCACGACGGAGAGATGGATTGGGCCGACCCCGTGTGATGAGCGGGACAGAGCAGTATATATAAATATCTTAATCGGTTTTTTAAGTAAATAAAATAATTAATTATATTTAATAATTAATTATTTAATTGAATATGTACTTAAATATAAGTGGATGTCAAGATAATCCATTTCGAAATAATGAGAATTTTAAATGATTATCATTCTATATATAGGCTATGATCTCAAATATATAATGCTATAAGAAAATTATCTCTTTTTCTCCCCATTCGAAGAGTTTTCAAGACATTACGAGTACCGGTTGAGAAAAATCCACAAGCCTACCAATGTCAAACACTTGTCTCTACACTTTTGTATTTTAGAATTATCGTTGTCATTGTCTAAAAATATTTCTCATTATATTCGTCAAGGTATTCCTATAATCATTAATATCAAAATGTCATAGATCCTAAGGTTTGTGTCCATGGGGAGACGCTTAAGCGCTCCCAGCGTGATGAGTGATCAGTGCATATTGTCGCTACTGCGAAAATCGGCGCCGGCTGACAGAAGAGTCGCCACCGTGCGTTATTTATCCCAACGGAGGGAAAGGAAACGCTCGAAGTAAACCTCGCAAAAAACGGGAAAAGGTATGGTCATCGCAACCAAAACCTGGGTTCGGGAGTCGGTTACGCAAGGGGAAGGTATTAGCACCCCTCACGTCCGTCGTACTCGACGGGATCCACGCTTGCTTGGGTTGTCTAAAGGATGCAAAAACAATCTATCTACGACTGCTAAATCTAAACAGAAGGGAATTGACTCGATAGAGCGTCGCACTCTATGCCTACGTATTCTCAAGAGAGAAAGTCAGAGTCAACGTAGTTCGGGATTACAGGGAAATTGGCTCGCCAAGACCTCGCGTCTTGTGCCTACGTACTTCCACACTGCATGGAAGATCAGAGCTTACGTAGTTTAGGCTAACTACGGCTAACTGGGCGTTCTCACACAGCAGTGAGAAATCAAACTGGTTTCAAAGGTACGGGAACCTATGGGCAAAACTACGGTCTGGTCTCAAATGCACAAGGGCAAGAGAAAGAGGGTGACAATCAGTCGTCAGCGGGAAAGTCTCGATCGCACAGTAGCGAGAGAACAAAAGGGTCAGTTGTTAGTGTGCTCGCTAGGATATCGCATCCTATGCCTACATATTCTCGTCTGGTACGAGAAATCAGAGCAGCTGTAGTTCGGCTACTTCGGGACCACAGCTCAAATCTCGTTTTATTAAAATTCTGAAAAATGGTTACAATGATTGAATACTGGAAATAAACTCCTAGGAAATACTATCCTATCCTATCCTGAAAAATCAAATGGAAAATAGTCCCCTAACAAGTGGACGTCTAAACTACCTCTAAAAAGGTGAAATATACTCCTATGAAGAAATACACTCTAAAAAATATTACATCTAATATTTTTTCTCTTTTTCATACTATTTTTCAATATTCTTTATTTCTTTTCCTTTTTCAATATATTTTTTTCATATTTTCCAATATTCTTTATTTCTTTTTTTTCACTTTTTCAAATATCCTTTTCCTCACCTCAAATATATTCTTTTTCTTTTACTATTTTTTCAATATATCTTCTTTTTATATTTTTTTTTCAATATACTTTTTCTCTTTTTAAAATCTCAAAACAAAAGAATTAATAAAAGAATGAAAAAAATACAAAAAAAGGGGGGAGGGGTACACTGGCAGAGTAAGGGGTGTGCAGGAAGTAGACCATGGCCTGCTAAACATCTCGTTGGGCCCAAGGCCCAGTATACACAATACACGCACGAGACTCAGACGGGGAGGGGGTGAAGGAAGTAACGAAAGTGTGTGAGCTGGGATTCGTTGGGCCTGAAGCTCCTGAGCCCAATCAATCCACTTTTCGGAAAAAACCCTAAATCCTCATACTCCTCTTGTTTCACTGTTCATGGCCGTCACCTTCCATCTTCGATCTCTCTCTCACCGTTCTTTCTCCTTCTCCGTTTGCTTCACCTCAGAACAACCTCAACACAAAATGAACCACCACGGGACTCATCTAGCCTTAATCCTCAATAAAAGACGTTGCTAAAAAAAGGAAGGTGGAGACGAAGATCTATGAAGAATATGGACGGAAGTTTGAGAGTTTTGATAGAGGTCGTTGATGAGGTTTCTGAAGATTTCTGGCGTTTTTTGAAGATCTTGGAGTTGCTTGGATGACGTTGATGATCTGAAGGTTTCTGGAGATGAGCGTATGAAGGTGGCTTAGAGGTTCGCATGAAGTTCTCTGATGAACGAGATGAAGGCAGATCTGGAAAAAAATATAGATCGTTGAACATTTCTGGATATGGTTCTTGAACGCCTTGAAGGTTCATAGGATGATGATCGTTTCTGGATGTTCTTGAAGGTCTTCTTTCTGGAAATCTGATGAAGTTTGAAGACGATGAATGTGATGATCTTGAACCAAAATGTTGAAGCTCCTGGAAACGTTGGAGACGATGAAGATCTTGAATCTTCTGGAAGATGACGGATGAATGATAGAGTTCAAGAACTGTTCTTGGATGGATCTTGGTGATTTGATTGAATGAAGGTGAAGATTCTGGGAAATGACGAACCATATGATGATGATGAAGATCGCTGATGAAGATTGTGATGCTGATGATTATCTGGAATTTGGATGATGAAGGTTGATCGGAGGTTGGATGAATCTATGAGGATTCTGGGGATTTTCCGAGATGCATGGTGGCCGGAGGTAGTTGGTGGTCATCGGAGACGGTTGTGGGCAGTGGTTGCATGGCCGTCGGCCATGCAACCGGTGAAGGCTGCGGTGATGCCAAGTGGCGTAGTTAGTGGGAGAGTTGAACGCATGTACGCCACGTAGCACTGGGCGTGGCAGAGAGAGGGAAGTGGTGATATGTGGGGTCCCTTCCGTTTACACGTGTACGCTCAGACTTTATAGGCTGGGATTTTTCTGGACTCTTCTGGATTCTTCTGAAGTGAATGGACAATGGGCCTCCAAAAAAGGGTGAATTGGGCCCAACGAAAAGACACTAAATGGATTAAATCTGGGTTGAAAATGATTAACTGATGGATTAACATGAGTAATGATGAACTAACAGATGATTAAATGGACTAATCCTAGTTAGTTAATATTCTAACTAAAACACAATTAATATTCTAAACTTTATTAATATCTATATTAATCTAAAATCCTATTAAAAAATAAATGGAAATCTATTTATTAAAACTCTAAAAAAACTATTTAAAATCTACAAAATCTTTATTAATATTTAAGATATCTAGATCCTTATTAAACTAATTAAAAGAAAATCTATTAAAAGAAAAATCTATTATTTCATTAAGAAAATGATAAAAATCTATTTAATACCTAATATATTCTAAAAAAATGTATTAAAAATCTATTTAAAATATAAAGAAAATCTATTTAAATTCTAAAAACTCTATAAAGCCTATTTAAAATCTACAGGCAGCTATTAAATTCTAAAAAATGCAGACGAAGGCAAATAATCAAAATAAAAGAGAGCGCGAGACCAGACCGAGGCAAAACGATAACCAGATATCCAAAATCTCAAAAATCACTGCATAAACTGAAAACACCCAGGAAGCGCGCAACTTCCCAAAATAACCTCCGATTATCCGAATCGGTCTGAGATACCTAAAATGCGACAGCAGGGCTGTAATCCCGATAAAATCACCATGATTGAAGAAATGCACTATATGCAGTATGTAAATGCGGATGCGAGATGCGTCGAAACATCGAGTCAGATACGGGACCCGGTTGGTCAAATTTTAGGGTGCAACAGCTGCCCCTATTCAAGCAGCTTGGACCTGAATGGTTGAAGAGCGCCCGACCTTTGATCATTCAAAGGTAGAAGATGGTTGAATACAAATGGAACCCTGAAATTTGCCAACCGCATAAATAAACTGCACTACTTCTTGAATAACAACATCTGCTGACTGGATCTGGTTGTTACGGCAACAACCACCCAATCATCTGATAAAACCACGGACCTTGACCGACCACCTCTGTTGGGGTGACTTGGAAATGTCGGAACCTGAGTGTTCAACGAGCACAAAATTTGAATCTTTCTACGCAATTTGCCGGAGTCTAAGCCCTCAACGCAATAACAGGATCACACTAAAAAAAGAATATCTATCGGAGTCGGGATGCTCAACGTAATAACTGGGACCAAAATGCTTGACAAATTATAGGAGCCCGGATACTTAACGTAAACAACAATCGGAGCCACAAGCTCAACGAACAACCATTATCGGAGTCAGAACACTCAACTAACAAACATCATTAATAATCGGAGTCGGAAAACTCAACAAAACATCGGAGCCGGAACACTCAACGAACAACCGGAGCCAACACGCTCAACGTCGCCTCTATCGGAGCCAGCAAACTCAACGAACAACCGTCAATCATCGGAGTCAGAACACTCAACGAACAAACATCGGAGCCGGAAAACTCAACGAACAACCATCATCGGAGTCGGGGAACTCAACGAACAACTGTCAATCATCGGAGTCAGAACACTCAACGAACAAACATCATCAATTATTGGAGTCGGAACACTCAACGAACAACCATCGGCAATTATCGGAGTCGGAACACTCAACGAACAACCGTCAATCATCGGAGTCAGAACACTTAACGAACAAACATCGGAGCCGGAAAACTCAACGAACAACCATCATCGGAGTCGGGGAACTCAACGAACAACTGTCAATCATCGGAGTCAGAACACTCAACGAACAAACATCATCAATTATCGGAGTCGGAACACTCGACGAACAACCATCGGCAATTATCGGAGTCGGAACACTCAACGAACAAACATCAATTATCGGAGTCGGAACACTCAACGAACAACCATCATCGGAGTCGGAGAACTCAACGAACAAACATCATCGGAGTCGGGGAACTCAACTAACAACCATCGACAATTATCAGAGTCGGAACACTCAACGAACAAACATCAATTATCGGAGTCGGAACACTCAACGAACAACCATCATCAAACATCGGAGCCGGGAAACTCAACGAACAAACATCATCAATTATCAGAGTCAGAACACTCAACGAACAAACATCATCAATTATCGGAGTCGGAACACTCAACGAACAACCATTATCGGAGTCGGGGAACTCAACGAACAAACATCGTTAATAATCGGATTCGGAACACTCAACGAACAACCATCATCGGTTATCGGAGTCGGAACACTCAACGAACAAACATCATCGGAGTCGGAGAACTCAACGAACCAACCGGAGCCAGCAAACTCAACGTCACATCTATCGGAGCCAGCAAACTCAACGAAACAACCGGAGCCAGCAAACTCAACGTCACTTCTATCGGAGCCCGCAAACTCAACGAAACAACCGGAGCCGGCACGCTCAACGAACAACTGGAGCCAGCACGCTCAACGTCACATCTATCGGAGCCAGCAAACTCAACGAAACAACCATATCGTAGCATAGTCTACTGGGGATACTCTGGAAAATAACCGCCCAACACCTGTATCGATACCAAGTGACCACTTCTGAAATTTGATTTTATGAAAGCCACGTGCCAATGCACAACAAACTTGAAGAAAACATCCCGCTGACCGGGTACAACAACGCCTCAATTGGCAACTCTGCGGGGGATATAATAAACTGAACTGTATCACACGTCTCCTGGCGAGACCTCGATTGTCTAGTAACATCTGAGCTTTAGAACTCCATACTCTTATTGATAACCACACCTGAAAGCAAAAGGTCAACCAACCTGATCGGTGCTTCAAAATGCATATGTTTGGCAATGGCGTAATGCTCCATACAGTATGGAAATGCTACGCGTTTTTTGGTAGATGCAAATATGACACTATATGCCGATGCAAATATGACGCTATATGCCGATGCAAATGCAGGCTCGAGCTGCTGGGAAAAGCTCTGACGAGCTTGCTTCATCAATTCTGCCGTTGAGGACAAACACCACCATGTTGGGAAATGGACGGGTATCACAAAGTATTCCGGCAAAATAAATGCCCGGACATACAAACAACTCTGCTGGGGAGAGCTTTAACCTTTGATTTCCAATGGGAGGAAAGAACCACACTTGCTGGGAAGAGAGAACTCCGCTGGGGGGAAACGAATCTCTTGGGGAAACTATAACTGACTCCGCTGGGGGAGAGTAAAGGATCCTACTGGGAAGGGTAGACTGTCTGAGTACAGCTCACAAGTTGGAGATATTGATCTTCTGAGGCTAAACCACTCTGCTTGAGATGGGGGAATCCTTCTGGGGGACACCACACTGTATGAATACATCCTACAATCTTGGAATCGCCAAACTCTGCTGAGGATGAATGACCTTGTTAGAGAATGTCCTTTGAATAACTGCGACTAGCTGGGGAATTTGATCCTTCTTCAGTAAGGAACAATGTTATCTTGGAAGCGCGACCTACGTGGAGATTCACTTCACATAACGATCAAGTCTTTTCGTTACGAGCTTCTGGCCACGGCTCTTCAATCTCTGTACCCTGACGGTTAGATCTGAACTGTTTCTGCACGCCAAACCCCAAAAGAATGTCCCAACAACATCTTTTGTTTTTTTAGGGTGTTCTGCCTCGGTCTTGTGATAATCTTTTGCCCCTAATCGACTGATTCGTGGAGTAATGCCCCTAGCCGCGAGAGATTTGCCAAATCTCGACCTAATTGCCCCAGATGAACTGATTCTCGAATGTACGACTTTACTGGGGATAAACGAACGTGCCAAATATGGTTGGACTTCTGTACATCCGTGGTGGGTCATACACGCCTGATGCTCGACAATACCCTGTCCGAATTCACGGCTTCTAGTAGAAGGGTCAATGGAGGGCAGCACGACTTCCCGATATTTGTCTCAAACTTGAAGATCGGCTGAATCTGCTCAAGTAGCTCTGAGTAACTCTGATGACACTGAGAAGAACAATTCTTTCGCCTTTGTTATGCCCCGGCCTGCAGGAACCTCTGTGGGATAGTCTGAAAATCTGTACCCTGACGGTTTGATATGAACTGCCCCAGCATTCTGAACTTCCGCGAGATACTTCGAATCAAATAAAGAATAATCCCTGCACTCTTGGGATGGCATGCCCCTGTCTGTAATGACTTTGCCTCAATCTGGTTCCCGGAAAAAACCACTCTGACCCGAAAGCGCCTTGCTACAATACGACCTTGCGGTGGCTTACCCCGGTGTTTCCCTTAACTCAACAACTATCCACATCGTGACTTGCCCCTGAGCGAGTGTTGAGCGACTTAACCTGCCCTGATCAAGCATAGCATTCTGGATAACTGCCCCTGATTGGCTCTCGAGAAGATTCGCTTCTGATCAACCTCTGCCCCATAATCAACTGATGCTTCGGGACTTTTCCTCAGACTAATTGATTCCGAACTCTCTGGAAGTCAATGCCCCAGATTTACAGGGTTTCACAACATTCACCATTCTGATCCAGACTGTTGAATTATTCAATCCTGTTTGATTATTCCCTGTTGGAATTTCTTTCCTGTCAACTACTAACCTGCAAGTAAAATTGTTCAGTCCCGAATGGTAATTTTAATGCAATGTTTATGCAGATTTTGAAAATTTTGTGCTGTCACTCATTTATGTGTCATGATTGTGAGTGACGAATGAACCAAAGTTCAAACGTAGTGCTTATGTGATCAGTGAAAAATGCAACAAGGATATGACTAGCAAATCAAGAGGGAGTCAGGTTACTCAACCTTACCGTAATGCGCTTTCAGAATAAGCCTTGCCTCAATTAGGTCTTTTAAGGGTTGTATCGTGGTCGGGTTCATGGTTCGTGAAACAAAGGATATTTGGCTCAAATTATGTTTTGTACCCACCCCTTCTACGTGATGATCTCCGATCCTAAAGTTCAATTAACCTGGCTCGAGCGCTTGCCTCTTCGAGAGGTATGTTGAATGGTAAGGACCATGGCTAAGGAAAACTCACAAGGTTTTCAGAGTGACAGTTACTCCTTTTTCGTTTTCGGTGTCTGTATACACGACTTTGTGACTTGCTGGGGATCTATTTTTTCTATCCCTTCTTTTCGTTCTTGTGATTCCCTAATTTTTGCCTGGACTGACTCCTTTTGAGTTCTTTTCGATTTTTTCATTTGAAGTCCAGCGGGATGCCCTAATTTTTGCCTGAGTATTAGCCTTCCAGCTTTTTCTTTTTCTTTTTACTTAGCGGGCTTTCTTTTTCTCCCTTTTTTTTTCTTGAAACAAAGTCGTGGGACACTGATTGTCTTGGTTTCTCCGAAAGGATTGTAACTGCCTTACTCTTGATTGGTGAGGTTTAACCATTGTGGTTGGCAATGTGCGACCTCTTGAGAGGTATAAACTGATTGGTCCTTGAAAGACAACACTCCTCTGTAAGACTTGAATGCTCGGTCAAGCTAACTGACAACTACCCTGCCCCGGGTTAAGATGTGAGGGTTTAAAAATCCAAAAGAAACTCCTACTTCTCGGCTCGAAGTGGTTAACAAGGGATTCTCTTCCTTATCTCTCTGGTGTTTAGGGGATTTGAAACAATGCCTTGTACGTCATCGACAAGGTTTTATCTGAAAGCATACGATCATCGGTTATGAGTTTATTTCGTCATCCTCCCTCCAATTTTTGCTAGTCATAGTGATAAAGTGGAGGTGAATAAAATGCAAGTGTCAATGCAATGCAGTAAATGAGCGACAACGACATGATTAATTCAGAAAATGCATAGTCACTTTATCAATATTACCATTCGAAAACAATTAATATTTACAGCAAGTAGTAACTAACAGAAAAGAAACTACAAATGCAAATGATATAAAGTCCGAGGACTGCCAATGCTGAGGGCGTCTGCCTGTCTGGGCCACTGGCTTCTTGAAAAGGACCCTCTGAATCTCCGAGCTTAGACAACTGAGAGGTTGGCATGAACAAACAAAACTCCTTCTGGAAAGGAAATGCACCCTTGGTCGATCAACTGCTGTACCTTCGCCTGAAACGCTTTACAATCTTCAGTTGCATGCCCTGGAGAGCCACCATGGTAACCACATTGAACTTGGGGATTGTACCCAGGAGGGTAAGGTTCTGGCACGGGCTTGAGAGCTTTCGGCTCCACCAAATAACTCTGGACCAACTGTGGCAAAAGCTGACTGTACGGCACAGGAGCTGGGTGAGAAGGAGCTTTCCTTCGTTCCAAGTTGCTACAAGGTCGATTCTGATTCTGATGCTGAGTCTGATAACCTCGGTCACGAGTTCGTTGATTTGCAAGGGAAGCGACATAAGACTCCTGATATGGTGCCCTAAGCACGGCTGTCTGTTCAGAATAACAAGACACAGAAGATACTGACCGCTGAGAAGACGAAGAACCGACAAAATTCACTGATTCGCTTCGAGGATATTCAACCTTTTGGGCATGACTGCATTGATCACAACTCCTTCTTCACTCTGATAGTCACAAGAATATTCAGTTTCACCAGCTTGATTGTTTGACGTAACTCCAAGCATTCTTTCAAGGTACGGGCTCTCCAGGGAGTGTACAAACATGCTCATTAACTCTTGGTCTTGGTGGCTGTACAGTAGCAGTAAATTCTCTCCATCTTTGAGCATATCTCCGCATAGGTTCATTGTTTTCTTGAGACAATCCTTGCAACTGCATGCGACTAGGAGCCATATCCAGGTTGTAATCATACTGCTTCAGGAAAGTTCTAGCTAAATCCATCCATGATCGAATCTGATTACTCTCTAACTGCATATACCAGAGATGCCCCAGTCAGACTATCTTGAAAGCAATGGATCATCAATTTGTCATCTCGCACAAACGAAGTCATCAGATGTTGCTTCGGACAGCTATCTCCCGTGTACTTCTCAAATTTCGGCATTCTGAACTTCGGAGGTAACACCAGGCCAAGAACCAAACACATGTCTGCAGCATTCAGGTTAACAGCATCTTTCAAAGCTTTCATTCCCTCTTCCAACGCTAGGAGTTTTCTATCCGTCTCAAGAGCTCTCGGATCTTCGGTCCTGGCTATTGGAATATATCTTTTCGGTAATTCATCCCAAGGAAAACAACACCTTGATTGTTAACAGGAGGAGGATGCTCATTCCGGACCACAAACTGCTCATGTCGATCTTGGTTCTCAACAGAAGGTTGTACAACTTGGTCTGCAGTAGCGTTGTTCGTTTGCGGGAAGTCTTCCATGGAACCCTACAGAGGTTTGGACGTCATAGTGAACCCCGTCAAGGTATTAGGGGACTGGAGATTGCCTTCAGACATAGCCACCAATAATCTTCAGCTGGCTTCAATGCTTGATTCTGCTCAAATCTACTCAACCCCTAGGTCAGTCTTCTGACACTCAACAGCTGCTCAGCCCAAACTTCGGGTAATCACCTTCAGGAAACAAAGGCTGGATCAGAGCTCTGGCTAACTGGAGGATGATATGCAATATGATGCGAAGATGCCTATGCAAATGCAATGCAATGCAACAAACACGGGATCACAGCCCCCACACAAATCTGAATACTGCCGCGCTGCTGACGGAGTACGGCGCTCTGAAGAGAAGACCAAAATAACGGGTAGGTTGGAAGTCAAGGTTCCTGCAAAAAACCCCCCCACTCACAGGTATGGACCTATATCTGACAAGGTACGACATCCTATGCGGTCGTTAGCATCACAGACTTTCAAGACTGACGATACGATTCCCAGAAGGAGTGGCATCATCAAGTCTTGAAGAGGCCTCACTTAGCTAACTTCCAAATGATCGGTTCCCGGAGTCGACAATCCAACTAACCAACAACCCCCTCGACCCAAAGGGTAGAAAAAGAAGTCAACCAGAATAACCTCGTCCGAGTGTAGATTTCGCGGGACACTAGTACAAGCAAAGCCGGTACGCGCCCACTAATCTCTACTCTAAGTCTAAGGTGCACTCAAGCCCAGGTCCGGCTTCTCACTCAATCATAGAACACCCTTCACACCCCAACAGCAACAGATAATATCAATAAATAAACCCCAATAGACAAGCAAACAAGCGCTAGGATTGACTCTCTCTTAGGGGACGTTGGATCCCACATGCATGGGGAACTATCGCACTCCCCAGCAGCCAGGGGACGTTGGATCCCCAGCAGAGTCGCCAGCTGTCGCTACTGCGAAAATCGGCGCCGGCTGACAGAAGAGTCGCCACCGTGCGTTATTTATCCCAACGGAGGGAAAGGAAACGCTCGAAGTAAACCTCGCAAAAAACGGGAAAAGGTATGGTCATCGCAACCAAAACCTGGGTTCGGGAGTCGGTTACGCAAGGGGAAGGTATTAGCACCCCTCACGTCCGTCGTACTCGACGGGATCCACGCTTGCTTGGGTTGTCTAAAGGATGCAAAAACAATCTATCTACGGCTGCTAAATCTAAACAGAAGGGAATTGACTCGATAGAGCGTCGCACTCTATGCCTACGTATTCTCAAGAGAGAAAGTCAGAGTCAACGTAGTTCGGGACTACAGGGAAATTGGATCGCCAAGACCTCGCGTCTTGTGCCTACGTACTTCCACACTGCATGGAAGATCAGAGCTTACGTAGTTCAGGCTAACTACGGCTAACTGGGCGTTCTCACACAGCAGTGAGAAATCAAACTGGTTTCAAAGGTACGGGAACCTATGGGCAAAACTACGGTCTGGTCTCAAATGCACAAGGGCAAGAGAAAGAGGGTAACAATCAGTCGTCAGCGGGAAAGTCTCGATCGCACAGCAGCGAGAGAACAAAAGGGTCAGTTGTTAGTGTGCTCGCTAGGATATCGCATCCTATGCCTACATATTCTCGTCTGGTACGAGAAATCAGAGCAGTTGTAGTTCGGCTACTTCGGGACCACAACTCAAATCTCGTTTTATTAAAATTCTGAAAAATGGTTACAATGATTGAATACTGGAAATAAACTCCTAGGAAATACTATCCTATCCTATCCTGAAAAATCAAATGGAAAATAGTCCCCTAACAAGTGGACGTCTAAACTACCTCTAAAAAGGTGAAATATACTCCTATGAAGAAATACACTCTAAAAAATATTACATCTAATATTTTTTCTCTTTTTCATACTATTTTTCAATATTCTTTATTTCTTTTCCTTTTTCAATATATTTTCTTCATATTTTCCAATATTCTTTATTTCTTTTTTTTCACTTTTTCAAATATCCTTTTTCTCACCTCAAATATATTCTTTTTCTTTTACTATTTTTTCAATATATCTTCTTTTTATATTTTTTTTTCAATATACTTTTTCTCTTTTTAAAATCTCAAAACAAAAGAATTAATAAAAGAATGAAAAAAATACAAAAAAAGGGGGGAGGGGTACACTGGCAGAGTAAGGGGTGTGCAGGAAGTAGACCATGGCCTGCTAAACATCTCGTTGGGCCCAAGGCCCAGTATACACAATACACGCACGAGACTCAGACGGGGAGGGGGTGAAGGAAGTAACGGAAGTGTGTGAGCTGGGATTCGTTGGGCCTGAAGCTCCTGAGCCCAATCAATCCACTTTTCGGAAAAAACCCTAAATCCTCATACTCCTCTCGTTTCACTGTTCATGGTCGTCACCTTCCATCTTCGATCTCTCTCTCACCGTTCTTTCTCCTTCTCCGTTTGCTTCACCTCAGAACAACCTCAACACAAAATGAACCACCACGGGACTCATCTAGCCTTAATCCTCAATAAAAGACGTTGCTAAAAAAAGGAAGGTGGAGACGAAGATCTATGAAGAATATGGACGGAAGTTTGAGAGTTTTGATAGAGGTCGTTGATGAGGTTTCTGAAGATTTCTGGCGTTTTTTGAAGATCTTGGAGTTGCTTGGATGACGTTGATGATCTGAAGGTTTCTGGAGATGAGCGTATGAAGGTGGCTTAGAGGTTCGCATGAAGTTCTCTGATTAACGAGATGAAGGCAGATCTGGAAAAAAATATAGATCGTTGAACATTTCTGGATATGGTTCTTGAACGCCTTGAAGGTTCATAGGATGATGATCGTTTCTGGATGTTCTTGAAGGTCTTCTTTCTGGAAATCTGATGAAGTTTGAAGACGATGAATGTGATGATCTTGAACCAAAATGTTGAAGCTCCTGGAAACGTTGGAGACGATGAAGATCTTGAATCTTCTGGAAGATGACGGATGAATGATAGAGTTCAAGAACTGTTCTTGGATGGATCTTGGTGATTTGATTGAATGAAGGTGAAGATTCTGGGAAATGACGAACCATATGATGATGATGATGATCGCTGATGAAGATTGTGATGCTGATGATTATCTGGAATTTGGATGATGAAGGTTGATCGGAGGTTGGATGAATCTATGAGGATTCTGGGGATTTTCCGAGATGCATGGTGGCCGGAGGTAGTTGGTGGTCATCGGAGACGGTTGTGGGCGGTGGTTGCATGGCCGCCGGCCATGCAACCGGTGAAGGCTGCGGTGATGCCAAGTGGCGTAGTTAGTGGGAGAGTTGAACGCATGTACGCCACGTAGCACTGGGCGTGGCAGAGAGAGGGAAGTGGTGATATGTGGGGTCCCTTCCGTTTACACGTGTACGCTCAGACTTTATAGGCTGGGATTTTTCTGGATTCTTCTGAAGTGAATGGACAATGGGCCTCCAAAAAAGGGTGAATTGGGCCCAACGAAAAGACACTAAATGGACTAAATCTGGGTTGAAAATGATTAACTGATGGATTAACATGAGTAATGATGAACTAACGGATGATTAAATGGACTAATCCTAGTTAATTAATATTCTAACTAAAACACAATTAATATTCTAAACTTTATTAATATCTATATTAATCTAAAATCCTATTAAAAAATAAATGGAAATCTATTTATTAAAACTCTAAAAAAACTATTTAAAATCTACAAAATCTTTATTAATATCTAAGATATCTAGATCCTTATTAAACTAATTAAAAGAAAATCTATTAAAATAAAAATCTATTACTTCATTAAGAAAATGATAAAAATCTATTTAATACCTAATATATTCTAAAAAAATGTATTAAAAATCTATTTAAAATATAAAGAAAATCTATTTAAATTCTAAAAACTCTATAAAGCCTATTTAAAATCTACAGGCAGCTATTAAATTCTAAAAAATGCATACGAAGGCAAATAATCAAAATAAAAGAGAGCGCGAGACCAGACCGAGGCAAAACGATAACCAGATACCCAAAATCTCAAAAATCACTGTATAAACTAAAAACACCCAGGAAGCGCGCAACTTCCCAAAATAACCTCCGATTATCCGAATCGGTCTGAGATACCTAAAATGCGACAGCAGGGCTGTAATCCCGATAAAATCACCATGATTGAATAAATGCACTATATGCAGTATGTAAATGCGGATGCGAGATGCGTCGAAACATCGAGTCAGATACGGGACCCGGTTGGTCAAATTTTAGGGTGCAACACATATTTATGCACTTTCTCCTATATTTTTACTGAGGCATTTCTTTACTTTATCTTGATTATTTTTCTGTTTTATTTTGTTTTTATATTTTCTTTTATTTTTGGCTTAATTTGATTACCGCACTTATTTTTCAGCTTTAGCAGTCTGCACGGAACCGTTCATAACTGGAGTTCCGGAAATCCGTTTGAGGCGTTCTAAAAATCGCCGGAAAGCTAAGAGAGAGAGAGCTACGACTTTCGTGTTGGAGTCGAAGTCAGATTCGGAACCCAAAATTCCAGAATTCCGTTTGAAGTTACTGCATTTGAATTTTATTTTAGTGTTGGGTCATGTATTGGGCATGGGTTATGTTTTCAACCCAGTTGGGTTATGACCCGAATTTGCTTTCTTTTTAAAGGAAAAATACTCGTGTTACTGTTCACCTAGTTACATTTTCACGAAAAATACATTCGGAGCTTTGAGAGAACCATGGAGAGCTAATTCCTTAGAGTCATTCTGCTGTAATCGCGTTCCAATGCTTTGAGCTTTTTACTTTATCAATCTAATTCGTTTCTCTTTCAACACTATTCTATGAATTGTTTTTGCTTAATCTGTTAGTTTATAAAATTGTTTTAATTAAATTCGTATGATTGCATCCTTAGCATTTATTCTCCGTTACGTCGCTTTGTCGTTAATTCGCGTTTATAATTCGTGTTTGCTTAACTCACGAAAACTTAACCCGTTTGCTTAATTTGGAATATAGGATTGTTAATCTAGTTTACGTCTTTTGCGCTTGTTAATTGACATAGGAATCGAATAGAGATCGAAATCGCTTAGGAAATTGGTAAGGTAGAAACCTGTGATAAGCCGAAACCGAAAACAGTAGATTGACTTATTTTGATAATCACTTATTTTAACCGCATAATTGCATTTTCTTTATTTATCCGATCAGAAACCAAACCAACTCCCCCTCCATTTTGAATTTGGTAGATTAATCACATAAAAGAATCCTTGAGACGATATCCGAGTTGAATTGTCGCTGTATTACGTTTTTATCAAAAACAGTAGTTTTGATCCGCGCGCGACAACTTATCAATGAGCTAGGCCCTCCACGACGGAGAGATGGATTGGGCCGACCCCGTGTGATGAGCGGACAGAGCAGTATATATATATATATATATATATATATATATATATATATATATATATATATATATATATATATATATATATATATATATATATATATATATATATATATATATATATATATATATATATATATATATATATATATATATATATATATATATATATATATATATATATATATATATATATATATATATATATATATATATATATATATATATATATATATATATATATATATATATATATATATATATATATATATATATATATATATATATATATATATATATATATATATATATATATATATATATATATATATATATATATATATATATATATATATATATATATATATATATATATATATATATATATATATATATATATATATATATATATATATATATATATATATATATATATATATATATATATATATATATATATATATATATATATATATATATATATATATATATATATATATATATATATATATATATATATATATATATATATATATATATATATATATATATATATATATATATATATATATATATATATATATATATATATATATATATATATATATATAAGAATCTTAATCGGTTGAGTAAGTAAATAAAATAATTAATTATATTTAATAATTAATTATTTAATTGAATATGTGCTTAAATATAAGTGGATGTCAAGATAATCCATTTCGAAATAATGAGAATTTTAAATGATTATCATTCTATATATAGGCTATGATCTCAAATATATCATGCTATAAGAAAATTATCTCTTTTTCTCCCCATTCGAAGAGTTTTCAAGACATTACGAGTACCGGTTGAGAAAAATCCACAAGCCAACCAGTGTCAAACACTTGTCTCTACAATTTAGTATTTTAGAATTATCGTTGTCATTGTCTAAAAATCTTTCTCATTATATTCGTCAAGGTATTCCTATAATCATTAATATCAAAATGTCATAGATCCAAAGGTTTGTGTCCATGGGGAGACGCTTAAGCGCTCCCAGCGTGATGAGTGATCAGTGCATATTTATGCACTTTCTCCTATATTTTTCCTTAGGCATTTCTTTACTTTATCTTGATTATTTTTATGTTTTGTTTTGTTTTTATATTTTATTTTATTTTTGGCTTAATTTGATTTCCGCACTTATTTTTCAGCTTTAGCAGTCTGCACGGAAACAATCATAACTGGAGTTCCGGAAATCCGTTTGAGGCGTTCTAAAAATCGCCGGAAAGCTAAGAGAGAGAGCTACGACTTTCGTCTTGGAGTCGAAGTCAGATTCGGAGTCCAAAATTCCAGAATTCCGTTTGAAGTTACTGCATTTGAATTTTATTTTAGTGTTGGGTCATGTATTGGGCCTGGGTTATGTTTTCGACCCAGTTGGGTTATGACCCGAATTTGATTTCTTTTTAAAGGAAAAATACTCGTGTTACTGTTCACCTAGTTACATTTTCACGAAAAATACATTCGGAGCTTTGAGAGAACCATGGAGAGCTAATTCCTTAGAGTCATTCTGCTGTAATCGCGTTCCAACGCTTTGAGGTTTTTACTTTATCAATCTAATTCGTTTCTCTTTCAACACTATTCTATGAATTGCTTTTGCTTAATCTGTTAGTTTATAGAATTGTTTTGATTAAATTCATATGATTGCATCCTTAGCTTTTATTCGCCGTTACGTCGCGTTTATAATTCGTGTTTGCTTAATTCATGAAAACTTAATCCGTTTGCTTAATTTGGAATATAGGATTGTTAATCTAGTTTATGTCTTTTGCACTTGTTAATTGATATAGGAATCGAATAGAGATCGAAATCGCTTAGGAAATTGGTAAGGTAGAAACTCGTGATAAGCCGGAACCGAAAACAGTAGATTGACTTATTTTGATAATCACTTATTTTAACCGCTTAATTGCATTTTCTTTATTTATCCGATCAGAAACCAAACCAACTCCCCCTCCATTTCGAATTTGGTAGATTAATCACATAAAAGAATCCTTGAGACGATATCCGAGTTGAATTGTCGTTGTATTACGTTTTCATCAAAAACACTCGTTTTGATCCGCGCGCGACAACTGATCAATGAGCTAGGCCCTCCACGACGGAGAGATGGATTGGGCCGACCCCGTGTGATGAGCGGGACAGAGTAGTATATATATATATATATATATATATATATATATATATATATATATATATATATATATATATATATATATATATATATATATATATATATATATATATATATATATATATATATATATATATATATATATATATATATATATATATATATATATATATATATATATATATATATATATATATATATATATATATATATATATATATATATATATATATATATATATATATATAAGAATCTTAATCGGTTTTTTAAGTAAATAAAATAATTAATTATTTAATTGAATATGTACTTAAATATAAGTGGATGTCAAGATAATCCATATCGAAATAATGAGAATTTTAAATGATTATCATTCTATATATCGGCTATGATCTCAAATATATAATGCTATAAGAAAATTATCTCTTTTTCTCCCCATTCGAAGAGTTTTCAAGACATTACGAGTACCGGTTGAGAAAAATCCACAAGCCTACCAATGTCAAACACTTGTCTCTACACTTTTGTATTTTAGAATTATCGTTGTCATTGTCTAAAAATCTTTCTCATTATATTCGTCAAGGTATTCCTATAATCATTAATATCAAAATGTCATAGATCCTAAGGTTTGTGTCCATGGGGAGACGCTTAAGCGCTCCCAGCGTGATGAGTGATCAATGCATATTTATGCACTTTCTCCTATATTTTTACTGAGGCATTTCTTTACTTTATCTTGATTATTTTTCTGTTTTATTTTGTTTTTATATTTTCTTTTATTTTTGGCTTAATTTGATTACCGCACTTATTTTTCAGCTTTAGCAGTCTGCACGGAACCGATCATAACTGGAGTTCTGGAAATCCGTTTGAGGCGTTCTAAAAATCGCCGGATAGCTAAGAGAGAGAGCTACGACTTTCGTGTTGGAGTCGAAGTCAGATTCAGAGCCAAAAATTCCAGAATTCCGTTTGAAGTTACTGCATTAGAATTTTATTTTAGTGTTGGGTCATGTATTGGGCATGGGTTATGTTTTCAACCCAGTTGGGTTATGACCCGAATTTGCTTTCTTTTTAAAGGAAAAATACTCGTGTTACTGTTCACCTAGTTACATTTTCACGAAAAATACATTCGGAGCTTTGAGAGAACCATGGAGAGCTAATTCCTTAGAGTCATTCTGCTGTAATCGCGTTCCAATGCTTTGAGCTTTTTACTTTATCAATCTAATTCGTTTCTCTTTCAACACTATTCTATGAATTGCTTTTGCTTAATCTGTTAGTTTATAGAATTGTTTTGATTAAATTCGTATGATTGCATCCTTAGCATTTATTCTCCGTTACGTCGCTTTGTCGTTAATTCGCGTTTATAATTCGTGTTTGCTTAACTCACGAAAACTTAACCCGTTTGCTTAATTTGGAATATAGGATTGTTAATCTAGTTTACGTCTTTTGTGCTTGTTAATTGACATAGGAATCGAATAGAGATCGAAATCGCTTAGGAAATTGGTAAGGTAGAAACCCGTGATAAGTCGGAACCGAAAATAGTAGATTGACTTATTTTGATAATCACTTATTTTAACCGCATAATTGCATTTTCTTTATTTATCCGATCAGAAACCAAACCAACTCCCCCTCCATTTTGAATTTGGTAGATTAATCACATAAAAGAATCCTTGAGACGATATCCGAGTTGAATTGTCGTTGTATTACGTTTTTATCAAAAATAGTAGTTTTGATCCGCGCGCGACAACTTATCAATGAGCTAGGCCCTCCACGACGGAGAGATGGATTGGGCCGACCCCGTGTGATGAGCGGGACAGAGCAGTATATATATATATATATATATATATATATATATATATATATATATATATATATATATATATATATATATATATATATATATATATATATATATATATATATATATATATATATATATATATATATATATATATATATATATATATATATATATATATATATATATATATATATATATATATATATATATATATATATATATATATATATATATATATATATATATATATATATATATAAGAATCTTAATCGGTTGAGTAAGTAAATAAAATAATTAATTATATTTAATAATTAATTATTTAATTGAATATGTGCTTAAATATAAGTGGATGTCAAGATAATCCATTTCGAAATAATGAGAATTTTAAATGATTATCATTCTATATATAGGCTATGATCTCAAATATCATGCTATAATAAAATTATCTTTTTTTCTCCCCATTCGAAGAGTTTTCAAGACATTACGAGTACCGGTTGAGAAAAATCCACAAGCCAACCAGTGTCAAACACTTGTCTGTACACTTTTGTATTTTAGAATTATCGTTGCCATTGTCTAAAAATCTTTCTCATTATATTCGTCAAGGTATTCCTATAATCATTAATATCAAAATGTCATAGATCCTAAGGTTTGTGTCCATGGGGAGACGCTTAAGCGCTCCCAGCGTGATGAGTGATCAGTGCATATTTATGCACTTTCTCCTATATTTTTACTTAGGCATTTCTTTACTTTATCTTGATTATTTTTATGTTTCATTTTGTTTTTATATTTTATTTTATTTTTGGCTTAATTTGATTTCCGCACTTATTTTTCAGCTTTAGCAGTCTGCACGGAAACGATCATAACTGGAGTTCCGGAAATCCGTTTGAGGCGTTCTAAAAATTGCCGGATAGCTAAGAGAGAGAGCTACGACTTTCGTGTTGGAGACGAAGTCAGTTTCGGAGCCCAAAATTCCAGAATTCCGTTTGAAGTTACTGCATTAGAATTTTATTTTAGTGTTGGGTCATGTATTGGGCCTGGGTTATGTTTTCGACCCAGTTGGGTTATGACCCGAATTTGCTTTCTTTTTAAAGGAAAAATACTCGTGTTACTGTTCACCTAGTTACATTTTCACGAAAAATACATTCGGAGCTTTGAGAGAACCATGGAGAGCTAATTCCTTAGAGTCATTCTGCTGTAATCGCGTTCCAACGCTTTGAGGTTTTTACTTTATCAATCTAATTCGTTTCTCTTTCAACACTATTCTATGTATTGCTTTTGCTTAATCTGTTAGTTTATAGAATTGTTTTGATTAAATTCGTATGATTGCATCCTTAGCATTTATTCGCCGTTACGTCGCTTTGTCGTTAATTCGCGTTTATAATTCGTGTTTGCTTAACTCACGAAAACTTAATCCGTTTACTTAATTTGGAATATAGGATTGTTAATCTAGTTTATGTCTTTTGCGCTTGTTAATTGACATAGGAATCGAATAGAGATCGAAATCGCTTAGGAAATTGGTAAGGTAGAAACCCGTGATAAGCCGGAACCGAAAACAGTAGATTGACTTATTTTGATAATCACTTATTTTAACCGCTTAATTGCATTTTCTTTATTTATCCGATTAGAAACCAAACCAACTCCTCCTCCATTTTGAATTTGGTAGATTAATCACAGAAAAGAATCCTTGAGACGATATCCGAGTTGAGTTGTCGCTGTATTACGTTTTCATCAAAAACACTCTTTTTGATCCGCGCGCAACAACTGATCAATGAGCTAGGCCCTCCACGATGGAGAGATGGATTGGGCCGACCCCGTGTCCCGCTCATCACACGGGGTCGGCCTAATCCATCTCTTTATCGTGGAGGGCCTAGCTCATTGATCAGTTGTTGCGCGCGGTTCAAAAAGAGTGTTTTTGATGAAAACGTAATACAGCGACAATTTAACTCGGATATCGTCTCAAGGATTCTTTTATGTGATTAATCTACCAAATTCAAAATGGAGGGGGAGTTGGTTTGGTTTCTGATCGGATAAATAAAGAAAATGCAATTAAGCGGTTAAAATAAGTGATTATCAAAATAAGTCAATCTACTGTTTTCGGTTCCGGCTTATCACGGGTTTCTACCTTACCAATTTCCTAAGCGATTTCGATCTCTATTCGATTCCTATGTGTCGTACCTCGAAAAATACGATCCTCGCGATGGACGCGGAAAAATACGTTCGAACAGCGTTGCCACCGAACTTTATTCATTCCAAGGATGGAATAGGAAAATATCGATAAAACCTTTAAAGGGATAAGAACATGGTTATCGCAACCAATATTCTAGGTTCGGGAGTCGGTTACGCAGAGGGAAGGTATTAGCACCCTCTACGTCCGTTATACTCAACGGGAACCTCTTGATCGATTCGAGAGTAAAGTTAGCTATGCTTGTTTGTTTTCTTCTAAGGTTTCTCCTATAGGGGGAATGGGTGGTTTTAAGATAGGGTGCTCGCCAAGGATTGGGGCCCTTGTGCCTACGTATCTTCACTTATAAGAAGTGGAAAATCAGAGCATTCGTAGTTCGTGGGACTACGGGAAAAAGAGGGGATTGTGCTTGCTAGAATCATCGCAATCCTATGCCTACGTACTCTCAACAGATATGAGAGATCAGAGCAGCTGTAGTTCGGCTAACTACGGTAAAAGGTTTGTGTTTGGAATGAACGAGAGTTTAGGTCACATTCTAACTGCTAAACGTTGGCTTGTCTGCTCGCTAGGGGAGGCTGAAGCACTAGTTTGTTATGCGCGGAAGAATGGGCTAAACAATGTTCTTTCTAAGAGTGTTTAGGCTGGAGATCGCACGAGGGCGAGGAATTAGGTTTATCGCGTTGGATGTTTTGGTTAGAGGATATATTTGAATAGGTTTAAGGTTTTGATCGCACGGGGGCGAGAAAGGGGAGTTTGGTTAGGTAATTTTGATGGAGAATGATGACTCTTTGATAAACGAGACGTCGGTCTCGTAATCAATTAATCGGGGCATTATTGGAATGCTAGATTCCAACGACACCTTTTTCATTCGGCTAATTATGAAACATGTTTGAGAAAGTTTCAATCGCACGGAGGCGAGAAAAGAGTTGGGTTGAATATTTTAAGGGAGAATGACGACTACTCGATAAACGAGACGCCAGTCTCGCAATCGATTAATCGGGATATCATTGGAATGCTAGATCCCAATGATACCTTTTTCACTCAATTAATTATGAAAGTGTATTTGAATGGATAATGACGGTATTTGTCAAAGTAGCTAGGGCATGCATTTTGTGTACGAAAAGGTCGAGTAATCCACAACCTAAAGCGTACGCCCCAAGAGTGGTTACTCAAGAATTCAAGGAGTGCGAGACTCCAAGAACTCAGTTCTTTCGTAATTTAATCAAGAAAATAGTTTGGATTTGACGTATGGTTTAGAAACATACTAGGGTTTAGACTAGATCGCACAAAGGTAAGGAACGAGGTTAGACGAGTTGAAAATTTAGGAGGAATGACGACTGTTCGATAAGCGAGACGTCAGCCTCGTAATCAATTAGTCGAGATATCGTTGGAATGCTAGATCCCAACGACGTCTTTTCATTCCATTAATTATAAAATAGTGTTTGTTGGACAGTGAGAGTACTTGTCCAAATAATTAAAGGAGGTATTTTAGGAACGAAAGTTCGAACGACACACCATTCAAGGCGTACGCCTCAATAGTAGTCACTCTCGAATTCGAGGAATGCACGACTCCAAGAACTCGATTCTTTCGTGATTTAATTTAAGAAAATAATTTGGATTTGACGTAAGTGGGTTAAAATAGGGTAGACCTATTGTTTGAATTAGGGTTTACCTACCTTGAAAGGTTTAAACAACGTTAAGTGATTTTAAAGATGAAAGACGAAACGACCGCAACTCAAGGTGTGCACCTCGAGAGCGGTCGCTTAAGGATCCAAGGAGTGCTAGACTCCAAAGATCCACCACTTTCAAATAATAAAAAAAAAATTTATTTATTCTAAACAATGAAAATATTTTTTGAGATTAAAATTCTAAATAGAATCTAAATAGAATCAAATTATCAAGCATATATCAAATATAAAAAATCTAATAATATTATTAATAATATTATTAATATTATTAACCATATTACTAATTACTATAAAACTTTTTAAAAAAAGAATTTGAGTGAAGTCATATTATAAAGAAAATATATATTCATAAAGAAAATCCAAGGAAGACTAATAATATTACTAATGAATATAAAATTCTATATGTAATTATTTTCTGAAGTGTGACCCTATTAAGTTCTATCAAGTACTAATTAAAATATATAATCCTAAACAGCCTCACACCATGTTGACCCGCAGAGGAAACAAAGGGGGTCAGGTTCAGATAAAACCCTCATACGTTTTCTTGGAAGAGCCACTGCATTTAATTCTTACTTTTAGAAAAGAAAAGGCAACAATAAAGGCATGTCTGATCAGGTATCAATTAAAACATCTGTTGTGGATTTCAAAAGGGTCATAGGAAATAAAAATCAAAACCAGAATATTAATCTCTCTCTCTCCGAAAAACTCGACCATCACCTCGCTCTTACCCACACTTCCAAATCTTTACAACCTCCGTGAAAACAAACAACAACCACTAGTAAGACCTTCAACTACCGGAATTTACCCAGAATCCCAATGCTTTCCTCAAACCCTAAACGGCTTCGACCACTCATGACCAAAACGGAAGCCCCAAATCCTTCAAACAAGATTCATAGATACGCAAAGGTTAACTACAAGAAGGTTCCGAACCTTGATTCGAGCTAACATTGAAGGATTTAAAGACAAATCTACACCTTAAAGCATGACAACCGCATGAATATCGAGTAAAGATAAGATGCAAAACCTGAGTTCGATGTTCCGGCTAATTTTCAAGAGAAATGCTACCCCGAGTAAGTTCAACGCGCCACCCCCTATTTCTTTCTTTCGTTTTCTACTTCTTTTTCCTTTCAAATGCGTATTTTCAAATGAATGTGTGTGTGTTCAAACTCAAAGTTTACTCGGATTCAAAATGGTGAATCTGAGAAACCTTTGTTGAAATGAGCTTTGTAGTGGGGTTTGGGTAATGATTTGGGCAGAGTAATGTTAGGGTTTTTTTCTCTCCTTTTGCAAATATTGGGGGTTATATTTATAGGGGATTTTTAGGGTTTTTGATACGTGTGAGAAATCAAAATTTGCTGAAGAAGAAGCTTGATTCGTGTGAGGTAGGACGATGAGGTGTATTGGGTAGTACAATTCCGTTATGTGTTATACCACAATTTCTGCTTTTCTGGGATTTGAACGACAGTGACCCCTTCTTTGTCTGTAGTGAACTTTTAAAATATCTGTTTTTACTGAGTTTTTTTACTATGTAAAAAAAATGGCTTTTCACAGCTTGTCAAATTGCTGATGTGGAAGTCTTTATTTTGACTTGAAATGTACTCTGACTTTGCCTCTTTATTCTTGACTACATACTAATTCTCAATTATTTGAATTTCTTTCAACATCTATTTGTGACCTCTGCTTGCTTTTGCTCTGATCTTTATGGGGTTGTTTTTTTTTCTCGTGGCAGGGCTTGAATTTGGAGATTTGGTTATGACGGCAAGCACACGGACCGTAGCTCAATATATGTGATAGTTTGATGGCATGAATTAACCTATAGACAACTTTAAAGAACTTGACAATTTGTTCACAAATTTGGCGTGAGGACAATGTTGAGAGATTCGAGGATGACTTGCAGCCTTCTGTTGGCTCTAGAGGCGAAACTCTTCTTCAATTTTAATGTCGTCCAGATGAACTCAGGTATTCCACTGTAGTGACTTGGTTCTATTTATCATGAAATTTGGTCATGCGTAAGGTTTCATAATCCTGTATTTCATTGCCTGGATTCACCTCACCGAAGTCACATTGCCTATGTCAGGATGGAAAGGATCCCAGAGAAGTGGCGTCAAGGACCAGATTGATTTTAGTACAATAGCGTGAAATTGGGCGCAAGGTTGATGTTATAGACATTGGCAATAACTTGATTCACCAAGATTACTAGTTCAGAAGTCACTTCTTTGCTTCTTAACAAAGTTACTTGAGCTGTGGCGTTGTCGACACAGGGCAGAATGCCATCTAAAGCTGTATTTACAGTAGGATATTGGATCCACTCACTCATGGCTACATAAGCGTCTGCTGTAACATTGTGGAGAATAAGGAACAAGCCACATAACATAAGGGTACCGGTAACAGGAAACCATCAGAATCCAATAAATCTGGAATGTTGTCTGAATTCTCCTTCTATGTGGTGTTGCCGTTCTCGAATGTTTCTCTGTTACTTTCTCTTTTCAAATACAAATTCCATTTGTGTAATTGTCTTAGCATACGCATGTACCATCTCATACTAACGTTTCTTCAATTTCCTTTTCATGTACGACATTCTCGAGCCAACGGATGCAAGCTGAAGATCAACAACATCAATGTGATCATGGTGAATGGAACTTTGGCCATAGCTAAGTCTGTCTCAATCATATTCATGCTGACCCATTCTGTTATGCTTGATATTGGATTATGCAGTTTTATGGAGATTTCATTGGCAACAATGGAAGGCATCCTGCGGAGCTTACGCATCCCTTACACATCTCCATTAGCTTCAAATCCATGGTTGGGACGTCCAATCTGTTGCTCAAAAAGGTCAATCATCCACTTCCTTATGATAATTATGGAGTAGTCCACGGCAGTAACAAAACATAGTTAAAGCTTCAAGGCGAAGAATCAGAGTTCTTGTTGATTTCTATGGAAATTTCATCAAATGTGTCTGCAACCTCCAATTTCAACTCTTACTATAACAACGCCCTACCGGAGATTCAATTATCCGAAAGACATTTCTCATTGTTTTTTTGCACTGTGAACTGACTGGGACTTTGATTGAATGGTATGTTTTTTTCTTTGTGTCCATACAATGTACCGAAGTCTGTCATATTGTTTGCCTAATATCCAAACTTGGACTCTTAATATTTAGTGAGAACTCTACTGATATCCCCACTCATTATGCAGACTTCTATGGACAGCGTATTGGACACATGCTGGTGCGGTTTGGCGGTGTTGCACCCTAAAATTTGACCAACCGGTCCCCATATCTGGTTTATGCTTCGACACATTTTGCATTCGCATTCGCATACGGCATGCATTGCATTTTTATCATTCAGATTGGTTTTTATCGGGATTATAGCCCCTGGCGTTTCAGCCAGTTCATGCCGGTTGGAATAAAAATCTGTTGAGAATTGGTGCTCGTTCCTGGTGTTTTCAGGCCATCTCGGTGCCAGGGTTTCACTACGGTTGCGCAATTGGGTTTTATTCAGTTTAATCGGCCTCCTGGCATTTTTAGGGTTTTTCTGTCATTTTTCTAGATTTTAATGCATTTAATTGGATTTTTTCTGGATTTAATAGTTTTCTTTATAATTTTTAGAATTTTAAATAAATTTTCTTTTCCTTTTTAGAGATTTAATAGATTTTAAAGTTTTTTGATATTAATTTCCTTTTAATAGTTTCTTTAAATAGATAGAAATAGATATTATTTTTCTTTAAAAAAAAAAAAGAGGATAGATTTTAAAAATATAGATAGTATTGTTTTTTTTTAGATTTTATTAGAGTTTTATTGTTTTTCAAATTAGTAGATTAGATTTTAAAACAAAAAAGGAAGAAAATGTTTTTTAGATTTTATTTGTTTTTTCAGAATTAATTAGAGTTTTAAAAAAATACTTTTTTTAGATATTATAATAGTTTTTAGATATTATTTTTTTAGACTAATTAGGAGTTTATGTTTTTAATTTCGTTTTATAGGTTAATTAGGATTAATATTAGATTAATTAGAATTTTATTTTAATTTTCGTTTTAGGTTTTAATTAGGTTTAATTAGGGATTTTAATTAGGTTTAGTTGATTTTCGTTTTATTTTTAATCAGGATTTTATTTTTAATTTTTTTTAGTTAATTAGTCTAATTGTCATTTGGTTTAGTTAATTGAGTCCAATAATCAGAATTTAAGTCATAATGGGCCAATTATCCATTAATCAGCCCAAGTTTAGAGTCCAAGTCCCCAGCGATGACAGGCATGCCACGCGTGCAGCAAAAACCCTTCCACCTCACTCTCTCTCTCATTCTGCATGCCCCCACGTGTAGCACCCTCATCTCACTCCCCACACACGTGGCCTTCGCTCACACTTCCCTCTTGCCACCGCATCACATCGCCGGACCCTTCACCGCCGGCCATGCAAAGACCGGCGGCCACCCTAACCGACCCCCTCCGGTAATCTTAACCGCCTCCGACCACCGCCAACTTCACCGAAAACTGGAAAAACCCAGAAAATTCATCCAAGTTCCAATCTTCATCTTCTCCGATCCAACTTCATCATAATCTTCACATCATTTTTTTTCAGAAATCTTCTTCCTCAAGAACATTCAACGACCTTCAACGGAGTTTTTTCCAGATTCATTCATCGTCCTTCAAACTCTCGTCAAGAACATTCATCGCCACGTTTGTTTTTTTTCCAGATTCCTTCGTCAAATCTGTGTTCATCCTCCTTCATCGCGCCTCAACTTTGCCGTGAATCTTCAAAAGTCCATCGAAGCTCATCCAAGATTCATCAAGTTTTCCAGATCGTGATTCATAGGAGCTTCCAAGCGTGATCTCCAGATCCTTCAAGCTTCAACGAGAATTTCCAGAAGATTGCTTCAAGCTTCTTCACCGGTTCATCTGCCTCCAGATCCCTTGATCTTCTTTGTTTCCAACGCCTCAAGAACACCATCAAGGTCCAGAATCTTCCACAACGAGTCATCCGTCCAGGTTCTTGCTCGAATCTGTACTCATTGTAGTTTTTTTTGTGAAATCTAGGTTAGTTTAGATGGTTAGGGTATGAACGAGTTTGGTTTGGGGAAAAGTTATCTCGAGATAGAGAGTGGTTGAAGGAATCGTGTGAGGTGATGAGTTTTGTTTCAAGTATTGAGAGATGGAGAGAGTTGGTTGAAGGTTTCAGAGGTGTGAGAGGGCGCGTCTGCACCGTTTAGAGTTTGATTTGGGGAAGGTGAATAGTGCCATGGGAATGGAGAAGAGTAGAGGAATTTTAGGTTTGATTAGTTTTGCTGAGGCTAGGATCGTGTGGGCCTGGGCATTAGGCCCAATTACTAGTTGTTGAACCATACTCCCTTGATTCCATTCACACCCCCTCCCCCTGGTTTGATTTGGTTTGGGCCTCAGGCCAGTTGTTATTTACACCCCTAGTTTGGGCCCAGAACGAATAACAAGTGGACTTGCTGCTATTTGCCCCCCCCCCCCTTTGCTTGCTTATTTTTTGATGTTTTTCTGAATAAGACATGGGCCCAGCGCAGTGTTAACTGCACCCCCCTCCTGGGCCCAGTGTGTCATACCCTAAATTTGTCCTACCCATTTTTTTCAATTATTTTCACTGTTCGACTTTGTTTTATATCTTACGTTGTCTGATTTGTTTCTTGTTATTTGGACACGTGGCATCTCACAATTAGTCGTTTTTTAATTTATTCTTTCTGATCAATTAAAGCGTGACACGTGTCCTAATTTTTTGTGTGAATATTATCTTATTTCCATTTCTTAACTTTTTTTTCTTTCTTTTAAGTAATAATAATATTTTGTATATATATTAGATTATTTATGTTAATAATATTAATTAAGTTTATATCAATTTATTTGTATAATATTAATTTTCTTATAGTTTTATCAACTTGCTTGTTATAATTAATAGTTAGTATTGTTTTTTTTTAATTAGTAGTTAAGTTGTTCATTTAATTAAAAAAAAACAAAACAAAGCAAAAATTGTGGAATTAATTTCTGGTTCACATGAGGCCCATCGTGGGGGCCCGTTAGGAGAGACTGAGGGAGAGCGTCCGCTGGTTATAAAGGAAAGGGGAAATTGATGCAAAAGCAGACCCTAATTTACTGTTCACGGCGCCCCAATTAGCTCTGAAAACCCTAACCTGACTGTTCATCACTCTCCCACAAAACCAAATCGGCGCCGCCGCCCACTAACTCTAATCCCCTTTCGTTTTTCCTCTCTCAATCACCATTATTCTTCCCCATTTCACCATTACCCTCTCCAATCACACCCTCATCGTTATCCTCCCAATATTCTCAGAAATCATGGCGCCATTTCTTCCAAACACAAGCGTTAGCCATCGACGAGCTTCCCCTTTGCCGTAACCCTATCGCTCTCCTCCGCCTCCTTCATCCAGGTCACAACTCGACGAATAACATCATGTATTTAGCTCTTGATGGTTAGAGCGCGTTGTGCATTTCCTTCTGAGCTGCGACGCTTCTGAACCTCACAAAGGTGTTCAAAATTTGGGTCGGACGCCGCTATGACCGTCACAAAACAGAGTAATACGAGGCTGCCATTTTGCGCATGGATACTGGTCTCAAAGAAGCATCGACGATGATACCAACCGTGACCGCAACACAACTTTGGCAACACTTGGACGCGCAACGTGTCCGTAACCTCAACTCGGTTTTGCATAGCTTTCAAGTGGATATGCAGCAACATTTAAACAAAGCAGCAGCAACTCTGTATTAGCTCTTCCAAGAGCTTCGACGCGGACAAGAAGTTTCCAAAGTTTCAAATTGTTCGGGAATAGATGATTCAACGGTTACAGCAGCAATAGCCCGATTGCAAATCTGCAGCTCGGAAGCGTCATCTCTCCAAGTTTCAGTCTCGGATTTTCCCTCTCATTTGTACCTGAACAAAGAAATTTCGTTTTTTATGACGACACGAAGCAACTTTGGTGACTTGTGCATCACTTTTGTTTCAAGCAGAGGACTGAAGATCGGAGTTGCACAGTTTGAAAATCAAAGCTATGGCAGCCATCACATTAGTAATACATCAGGGGTAGTACGCTGTATGTTGGTCGGTTTTCCTGGAACTCTTGTTAGCTTGTTGCCTTTCCGGTTTATATTTCTTTTTTTTGGCTGTTGGTTTTCTAACTTGGTGTTTATTGTCAATCACTTAATGTTGGTTATTTTGAGTTGCTACTGATGCTTATCCTTGCTGTGGAATTTATAGTCTTTGCAATTGATTCACATAGTTTAGAATGGCACGTTGTTGGAGCTAATGCTGAAAGTTAGTATTGGAGTTCTGTATGTTGTCTGTGAGTTATAATACTCTGCGATAGGTTGTTAATATTTCATAAATCTCGCAGTACGTTTCGTCCTAATCTCTTTCGGTAACTGCTGTTTTTGTTACATATAATAAACTGTGAGATTATGGTTGTTCATATCATTTGGCTCATTGATAATGAGTATGTTAATTGCTGACGTGTTATTTGGCTGCTGAGTGTATTTTAAAGACCCAGTTCAACCTTAGCGGTAACTCAACGTGTGGCCACGGTGTTAATGTTCAAACTGCTGTTGGTTTCGTTTCGGCAGCGAAACACTTTGCGGGACCTGCGGCGGAAATTACAATGCCGATGAGTTTTGGATTGGCTGCGATATATGTGAGAGGTGGTACCACGAAAATGTGTGAAGATCACTCCTGCAAGAGTTGAGAGCATAAAGCAATATAAGTGCCCTTCTTACGGCTTGAGAAACTGGACGTTTGTGAGCTGGTGCTTACGGATGTAGAAGCGACACAACAATGTCTAAAGCGTAGCAGGGTCTGTGTATTGTTTGAGACTATCTAAAATGTGAAGTATCAGCAATCTTGCAAGTAGAGTTTCAAGTCCAACCACACAAACAACAGGACTTGCATTCAACCTTGTTTCCATATAGATCGTTTTGTTGTCGGTTATTACTTTCCTGTGCAGGTTTTGAATCAGATTGCGAGTGGTACTTTTAATATTTTACGTCATTAGCGACGGCGGTTTATGCTCATGAATCCGATACTCGCGAGAAGATCATATTGTTATCCCAAATTCATGGTTCTGTTTGGATACTTATTTATGCAGAATTTTGTTTTTCCATTTGAGCAATAAGGTTGGTGTCTCTAATTTCATTACCAGCTCACGTTGATTTTGCTGCTATGTATATAACATTCACAGTTTATATTATTTCTATCTTATTTAAATAAATATTTTAGTAAATAAATCCTTTTTTATGATAAATCACTTTTTTATTCAATCAATTTTTATTTATTTTTTTTATTTTTACTAATTAGTTTACTTTATAAGAAAAAGTCAAATAAGTCTTTCTAAATAAAATTCTAGACTATTTTTTCAATTGCATTTGTTAAATTCAATATTTAAGTAAAAGTTTTTTATTATTTAATAAATAACTTGTTTTTAGAAAATTTAAAAAATGAAACTCACGGATTATTTTCAAACTCATTTCCAAAATTTGTTTATTTTATTTCTAAATCTTAATTCAATTTATTTTTAGCATATAAACTATTCTCTTAATTAAATCACTTTCAAAATATGTTTTTGTTTCTTAATCCTATTTCAACTATGTTTTTAACACTAAAATCATTTTCTAATTAAATCACGAAAATTAAGCTCTTAAGGTCTAGCACCTCTTGGGTTTTTGAGCAATTATTATTGGGGCGTACGCCTTGGATAATATTGTTCGCGTTTCGTTATGCTCTTAATTATTTGAACAAAGATATGTTATAGGAGTCTAGCACTCTGTGTAATATATTCACTGTTTATTCAACATTATTTCTTAAATTAAAACCATCCTCAAAACTAATAATTTTCCCAATCTTCATTCGAATTTTTTAATCAAATCGTGAGAAACTAAGTTCTTGAAGTCTAGCACTTCTTGAATTTTTGGATAGTCATTACTAAGGTGTACACCTTAAGTAGTGTATTATTCGACCTCTCATTTTCAAAAATTATTTTTTTCTAACAAAGAAATGTCATGAGAATTTAGCATTCTTTGTGATATTTCCTTTGTTCATCCAGGCATTCTCCAAATGAAAAAGGTGTCATCGAGATCTAGCATTTCGATAATGCCCCAATTAATTGGTTGTGAGGCCTACGTCTCATTTATCAAATAATTGTCATTTCTCTCATTTTCAAATCCAATCTCACGTCCTCACATCTCGTACTTTAAGCTATTTTCATACCTCATTTCACCTCAAATCTTTTTCAAACATTTTTTCCGATCAAACTTCGAAAGAAGGAGGTTCTTGGAGTCTAGCATTCCTTGAATTTTCGAGTGAATAGCTCTCGAGGCACGCTCTCGAGTTGTTATTCACTCAACCTTTCGACTTTTTCAAACTCAATCATTCTCAAACATTCTCCTAAGTCGAATGCTCGCACGCATTCGCAACCATCGACATTTTGCACACACATTCACAATTCCCCGTGGTTTCGATATTAGGAGCACCCTCAGGGACTAATATCGTTTCTCACAACCTTAATCCTTGACACGTCGTCAAGCCGGTTCCATCTTCAATCAAATCTTCGACACGTCGTCGAACCAGTTCAGAACAACTTCCTTTTGGCCTCGCGTGCCATTTTTCGATTCGATCTTTTTACGAGCGTTTTAAACCTACGAAAGAGGGATGTTCTTAGAATCTGGCATTCTTTGAATATTCGAATGAGTAACTCTTGGGCACGCCCCCAAGTTGTTATTAGTTCATTCTTTCGTTTTCAAAACATCCAACTCTTATCTTCAACTTATTTAACCCAATTTCCGAAAGAACTGAGTTCTTGGGATCTCGCATTCCTTGAATTCTTGAGTGACAAGCTCTTGAGGCACGCCCTTAGGTTGTTTGTCAGTCACTCTTTCGTCTCTCAACCCAACGTCAAACCAATTCAAACCTCATCTTTTCGTGGTTGTTACCACGAACTACGGACGCTCTGATTCTTTATTCATTCTTGAATATAAGATACGTAGGCACAAGATTGCGATGATCTTGGCGAGCACACTTCTATCCATCTCCCATTTCCCCCCATCTCTTCCCGTAGTCGAACTACGACGCTCTGATTTCTCATTCTCGTCCGAATGAGCATACGTAGGCACAAGGGCCCCAATCCTTGGCGAGCACCCTATCTTCTAACCACCCATCTCTCCTTAGCATCTTTAACCTTTTACCCTACCAATTTTACCTTCAATAACGAGAAGAAAACCAGTAAACCTAAACAACACTCCCCACATTTACCTTAAGAGGTTCCCGTCGAGTACGACGGACGTGAGGGGTGCTAATACCTTCCCCTCACGTAACCGACTCCCGAACCCGGAACTTGGTTGCGACAGCCCTGTTCCTATCCTTTCGTTCTTAAGAGGTTTTCTCGATATTTTCCTCTCCCGTTTATTCGGGAAAAAATAAAGTTCGGTGGCGACTCTGTCGAACCGCATTTCCGCGCCTTTTGCGCGAGGGTCGTATTTTCGAATGTGATTTTTCGAGGTGCGACAGGTGGCGACTCTGCTGGGGATGCGTTGCTCCATGCAAAGAGAGAGTCGAGCCTATCTTTTGGTTTGTGAGGAGTGTTTGTTTCTTATATGTTTTCTTTTGTATTTGTTCTCTTGTAGATCTTATTTGTGCTTGTTATCTGGGCCTGTTGGTTTTTGGGATGGCATCATGAGTAAAGCTCTACGCCCGAGCTTTGGTAAAAGCAGAGAGAGCACATAGTTTAGAATTGGTAGTCGAGTAGTGTTAGTCTCCGAGGACTCGCTCCTTGTGGGCCTAGCATGAAAGCTCCTCCAGAGGAGACCTATTCGTAGATCTTGTTGTAACACAGCTAGCCTGTCGCACGACTTGATTAATGAAGGGTCTGTGATTCTGGGAACCTTTGTTAGCACCAGTTCCGATATTGGTGGTCGTGTAATGTTAGTCTCCAAGGACTCGCTCCTTGTGTGCCTAACACGAGGACCCCGCTCAGGAGAGACCTTATCGTCATTATCGTCGTAATGCAGCCAGCCTGTTGCGTGACACTGATACGACTAGTGTCCGTGATCCTGGGAACCAAACATAGAAACCATCCCGTGAGAGGGTTTATGGGTAGAATGTCTAGACCTTCCCGTATAGGTTGTACCTGTCAATTTTCTTTGAGCAGGAATTATGGTTATTTACCTATTACGGTTACCAGCTTCAGGAGTTGTTGGAATTGTGATCCTGTGATCCTGGATCTTGTGTCTTGCATTGCATCTTGCATATCATTTGCATTGCATTTCATATGTTATGCATTTTGCATTTCCAGTCCTCCAACAGAATCTTATGTCTCCGCTCCTTCTTCTCCAGTAAATCAAGCTGATTCCTCGACACCAGTACGCAACTAGAGCCAATACCAGACGAGTGATGGAGCAGATTCAACAGGAGCAAGTTGCCTTCAGGGAAGAGTTGGATTCCATGAAAGGAAAGATCGACCAGATCCTCGAAGCCATCCTCACAGCCAGGAGAGAGGAAGAACAGCGTGAAGCCGCCGTTGTCGTCAACCACAATGGACAAGGGTCTACTGCCATCCCTTTGGTTCAAATTCCAAGTTCTCATGGGATGCCGCTAAACTTTAACAACGCAGTCGAAGGAAATACTTCTCAGCCAATCCCAGCGCCTGGAGCCACTGTTGGAGTTATCCCACACGCCCAGCCTACTGCTGTGCAGATCCCGGTTCCTCATGTCGAAGATACTCTGATGGATCAGTATGACGATGTTCAGAACTATCATGCTGCTATCCCCATTGCCAGTCCTGTTGCTGCTCAGGATTCTGAAGCCATGAAGATGTGCCGAGATCTAGCCGAAAAACTCCGCGCCATGGAGGGGCATAACTCAAATTCTTTCAGTGCTCTGGAATTGTGCTTGGTGCCTGATGTTGTCATTCCTCCAAAGTTCAAGGTGCCCGAATTTTCAAAGTACAAAGGTCTCAGTTGCCCAAATATTCATCTGAAGATGTACTGTCGCAAGATGGCTGCCTATGCCAGAGACGAGAAGCTCATGATCCATTGCTTCCAGGACAGCTTGTCTGGGGCATCTCTCGAATGGTATATGCAGCTGGAGCGTAATAGTGTGCGCACTTGGGCCGAGCTAGCTGATGCATTTGTCAAGCAGTACAAGTACAATACCGACCTTGCGCCTAACCGTACTCAGCTTCAGAGTATGACTCAGAAGGACAGTGAATCCTTCAAGGAGTACGCGCAACGATGGAGAGAGCTAGCCGCAAGGGTACATCCACCTCTTGTTGACCGTGAACTGATCGACATCTTCATGGGTACCTTGCAAGGCCAGTACTACGAAAAGCTGATCGGTAGTGTCTCCGCTGGATTTTCTGACTTGGTGATCGTCGGTGAGAGAATTGAAGAAGGGCTGAAGAGTGGGAAGATCCCTGGGGGCTCTAACAGCCAGGCTAATGCCAAGAGGCCTTTCAATGGATACAAGAAGAAGGAAGGCGAAACAAATGCCATCTTTGTGCAGAAAGGGCAAGCTTCTCAACAAGCTCCTCCTACGCCTTATCAAGTTCCCTACTATCAGTATCCATATGTTGCTGCTGCGCAATATGCTCCAATGCCTTATCAGCCAGATGTTCATGCAGCGCAAGCTCAGATGCCACGGCAACAGGCTCCTCAGCAACAAGCCTACAACCAGCAAGGATATCAGTATCCTCCTCAGCAACAGCAGATGCAAGCTACTCAGCAACGACAAGGTGCTCGCCCACAGCGTCCGCAGAGAACATGGAGGCCAGATAGAGTCTTTGATCGTCTACCAATGCCATATGCCAAAATCTTTGCTCAGTTGATGGAGAAGAAGGCTGTTGTTCCAAGGGATTTAGCTCCTCCAACCATCCTCCCTGCCGATTACGATGCAAATGCTCATTGTGAGTTTCATAAGGGCGCTCCAGGTCACACCATTGAGGATTGCAGGGCTTTCAAGCACATAATTCAAGACATGATTGATAGGGATGCTATCAACTTCAACGGGAAGTCTCCAAACATCATCAACAATCCGATGCCACCAGTCAACTAGTGCCAACAATCACTCCCAGTCAAGTTCATTCTTCGAAGAAGGCAGTCATGTTGCCATTTCATTATTCGCAGCTTCTTATGTTTTGTCTTTGTTTATTTAAGTATTGTATGCTTTGAACAATTGCCATTCGTATTTGGTTTTCATTAATGTATTGTTTATGCATGTTTTGATCTAGTTATGTCATGTTCACTCTTTTTGCTTATCACCGACACATTTATTTACTCCACTCTATTCACTGTTGTTAGCATGATTTGAGGGAGGATGATGAAAACGAGATACCCATAATTGCAAACCGTATGCTTTCAGACAGAATCTCGTCAATGATGTACAGGCATTGTTTCAAATTCCCCAAACACCGGAGATATAAGGAGTTAATCCCTAGTAAACCACTTCGAGCCTAGAAGTAGCAGTTTCCTTCGGATATTCAAACCCTTACACTCAACCTGGGGCAGGGTAGTGTTCAGTTAATCCAATTCCACACTCAAATCAACAAGCAAAATCCAGAAGACGGTCGTTCATCAATGACCCATGCTATGACAGTCACCACAAAATCAAAAAAATCAAAAGCCTGCTAAGTCAGACACCTTAGAGGGGACTTAGGCAAAATCAAGGCAATCCCGATGGATCTAACAAACGAAGTCAATCCATGCAAAAGTTAGGGATCAAGACAAAAGCAAAAGAGGACCCCGAAACCCTCAAAAAAAAAAAAAAAACAAACAGAATAGGATTCAGTGGCCACCCAAGTCAAGGGGCACTGACATCTAAAAAAACCAAAATAAGATGACTGCCGCGTCGAGCAAACCTTGAACCATCAAGCCCACATCGTCCAGGCAAGTGTAGGATTAACTGAGCGTAGGACTGGAGATCATTACGAAGAAGGGGTGGGTACAAATCATACTTTGAGCCTAATAACCTTTGTTTCATAACCGTGAACCAGACCACGTTGCAACCCTTGAAAGACCTAATTGAGACGAGGTTCATTCTGAAAGCATATCATCGCAAGGTTGCGTAACCTGACTCCTCACATGATTTCTAATCATCAGCATTGGTGTCATTTCTCTTAATATATCTTTCGCACCAATCAAACAGCACAACGTCTGGGCTAGCGGTCCATTCGTATCACTATCACGACACTTCAATAAAACAATGCTTTTTTCAAAACTTGCACCAAACTTTGCATTAATTATTGCCATTTGTGAATGTACAATTATATCTGCAAATCAGTGCTAGGTATTAAAAGACACTCCAGCAAGGGGCAATCGAGGAGAAACTTGACTTTCAGTGGCGTACACGAAGCAATATTATCTCAAGGCCTACAGGCTGGGGGCAAACCACTCAGTAGCTCGAACAGAGGCAAGTCATCCGAGTTCAACCACCATATGTCAGAGATGGTTAACTTGAGGCAAGCCACTACCATGTTCAAACTGGGGCAAGACCAGGTCGTCCTGACCATCAAGCAGAGTTGCAACCTTCTCTGAAGCAAATTCACAGTCATCCAAATATCCCAGACTTGGGGCATCAAGGACATCTTCCGCTTCAATCATGGCATCTTCAACAAACTGCGTGTCGAGGAAATCAATCCCTCCCACCACCCGAAGTCCAATCCGCATTGGCAACTACCCAAAGTCCACCACGCTGGCGTCTCCACCTGCAAATTTCCCGTCTGCATCATGTGCATCATACGCATCGCATTCAACATCATAATTGTCCTGCATCATACTCTAATCATACCATACTCCCCCAGCTCTTGCATCTCCGCTCGTCAGCATTTGCATTTGCATCTCCACTCATATGGAATATCATCCAGCATTCATATATGCAAGTCAAGGTCCAGGATCAATCTCGAAGATTTCCAAGACCATCAATCGCCCATTCAGGGGCATTTCCCATAAGATGATAGGTTTACCCCACGATTTTCAAGAGCTTCAAAGCAGTCATCAACCCAGTCAGGGGCAATCTTCTGCAATTGTGGGTTTCTCCCACAAAATTTGAAGTTATTCAAAGCAAGATTCAGCCCAGTCAGGGGCATCTTTCTCAAGACCATGGGCGTCTCCCATGACGTATTTCAACATTGTGGTCAATCAGATATGCAAATCAACATTCAGCCCAGTCAGGGGCATACCATTCAAGACCGTGGGCTTTCCCCACAAAGTTGTTCAACCATTTATTGGGCAAATCCAAGAAATTCAGTGCAAGATCCAACCCGAGCAGGGGCATCTTCAGCAAGACCGTGAGCGTTCCTCACAAAGTTGTTCAACCTTTGTTGAGCAAGACAAGACATCAAGACAAGTTCAGCCCAGTCAGGGGCATCCTCTTCAGGACTCATGGGCGTAACCATGAAATCGTTTCAGCAAATTATGATTTCCAAGCAAAGACGGTGGGCGTACCTCGTCGACTCATTTCAATTCAATCTTCCTCTCAGGGGTTCCCTAGTGAGTTGTACCCAGCAAGCGTGACCGTTGTCAATTGCTTTACTATCATTCTTTTGGTGATAGTCGAACTTCGTCAGTTCAACCCAGCCTGCATCCTTTTGGTGTTGGTAAACTTCAAATCTGTGTTGGTCTATCATCCTTTTGGTGATAACGACCTGTGTGTTGTGTTTTCGCTCTACCATCCTTTTGGTGGTAGGTCTGGTACTTCGTCGGTATCAGATTGTGCGATGTTTTCTTTTGCGTTTTCGCTCTACCATCCTTTTGGTGGTAGGTCTGGTACTTCGTCGGTATCAGATTGCGCGATATTTTTATTTCTGTTTTCGCTCTACCATCCTTTTGGTGGTAGGTCTGGTACTTCGTCGGTATCAGATTGTGCGATGTTTCTTTTGTGTTTTCGCTCTACCATCCTTTTGGTGGTAGGTCTGGTACTTCGTCGGTATCAGATTATGCGATATTTCTTTTATGTTTTCGCTCTACCATCCTTTTGGTGGTAGGTCTGGTACTTCGTCGGTATCAGATTGTGCGATGTTTCTTTTGTGTTTTCGCTCTACCATCCTTTTGGTGGTAGGTCTGGTACTTCATCGGTATCAGATTGCGCGATGCTTTCTTTTGCGTTTTCGCTCTACCATCCTTTTGGTGGTAGGTCTGGTACTTCGTCGGTATCAGATTGCGCGATATTTTTATTTGTGGTTTCGCTTTACCATCCTTTTGGTGGTAGGTCTGGTACGTCGTCGGTATCAGATTGCGCGATATTTTATTTGTGTTTTCGCTCTACCATCCTTTTGGTGGTAGGTCTGGTACTTCATCGGTATCAGATTGCGCGTTTTATTTCTGTTTTCGCTCTACCATCCTTTTGGTGGTAGGTCTGGTACTTCGTCGGTATCAGATTGTGCGATGTTTCTTTTGTGTTTTCGCTCTACCATCCTTTTGGTGGTAGGTCTGGTACTTCGTCGGTATCAGATTATGCGATATTTCTTTTATGTTTTCGCTCTACCATCCTTTTGGTGGTAGGTCTGGTACTTCGTCGGTATCAGATTGTGCGATGTTTCTTTTGTGTTTTCGCTCTACCATCCTTTTGGTGGTAGGTCTGGTACTTCGTCAGTATCAGATTATGCGATATTTCTTTTATGTTTTCGCTCTACCATCCTTTTGGTGGTAGGTCTGGTACTTCGTCGGTATCAGATTGTGCGATGTTTCTTTTGTGTTTTCGCTCTACCATCCTTTTGGTGGTAGGTCTGGTACTTCGTCGGTATCAGATTGCGCGATGCTTTCTTTTGCGTTTTCGCTCTACCATCCTTTTGGTGGTAGGTCTGGTACTTCGTCGGTATCAGATTGCGCGATATTTTTATTTGTGGTTTCGCTTTACCATCCTTTTGGTGGTAGGTCCGGTACGTCGTCGGTATCAGATTGCGCGATATTTTATTTGCGTTTTCGCTCTAACATCCTTTTGGTGGTAGGTCTGGTATTTCGTCGATATCAGATTGTGCGATGCTTTCTTTTGTGTTTTCGCTCTACCATCCTTTCGGTGGTAGGTCTGACATTTCGTCAATGTCAGATTGTGCGATCATTTTGCTTGTCTCGCTCCGTCATCCTTTTGGTGGGGGTCTATCATGGTCATTAGTGATAGATTGTGCGATTTGTTTTGTGTTTCGCTCCGTCATCCTTTTGGTGGGGGGTCTATCATGGTCATTAGTGGTAGATTGTGCGAATTTTGTTTATTTCGCTCCGTCATCCTTTTGGCGAGGGTCTATCACGGTCTTTAATGATAGGTTGTGCAATAAGTGTTTGTGTTTGCTCTACCGTCCTTTTGGTGGTAGTAGTCGTGTGTGTTTCATGCCATCATCCTTTTGGTGATGGCGATCTTTTTTCCAGTTGCTTACAGTTTGCTCAGAGGTTTACATCATCCAGTATTTTCAATTTTCAAGCACCTCTCTTTCTTTCGGACAAATTCAGGGTCTTTTTTTATATCTAATGGACTTCTACCTCAGGAATGTGAACACCAATGCAGTTCATCTTCCTAGATTTAAGCCCTTTAGATAGGGGCATCTGTCATACCCTAAATTTGTCCTACCCATTTTTTTCAATTATTTTCACTGTTCGACTTTGTTTTATATCTTACGTTGTCTGATTTGTTTCTTGTTATTTGGACACGTGGCATCTCACAATTAGTCGTTTTTTAATTTATTCTTTCTGATCAATTAAAGCGTGACACGTGTCCTAATTTTTTGTGTGAATATTATCTTATTTCCATTTCTTAACTTTTTTTTCTTTCTTTTAAGTAATAATAATATTTTGTATATATATTAGATTATTTATGTTAATAATATTAATTAAGTTTATATCAATTTATTTGTATAATATTAATTTTCTTATAGTTTTATCAACTTGCTTGTTATAATTAATAGTTAGTATTGTTTTTTTTAATTAGTAGTTAAGTTGTTCATTTAATTAAAAAAAAACAAAACAAAGCAAAAATTGTGGAATTAATTTCTGGTTCACATGAGGCCCATCGTGGGGGCCCGTTAGGAGAGACTGAGGGAGAGCGTCCGCTGGTTATAAAGGAAAGGGGAAATTGATGCAAAAGCAGACCCTAATTTACTGTTCACGGCGCCCCAATTAGCTCTGAAAACCCTAACCTGACTGTTCATCACTCTCCCACAAAACCAAATCGGCGCCGCCGCCCACTAACCCTAATCCCCTTTCGTTTTTCCTCTCTCAATCACCATTATTCTTCCCCATTTCACCATTACCCTCTCCAATCACACCCTCATCGTTATCCTCCCAATATCCTCAGAAATCATGGCGCCATTTCTTCCAAACACAAGCGTTAGCCATCGACGAGCTTCCCCTTTGCCGTAACCCTATCGCTCTCCTCCGCCTCCTTCATCCAGGTCACAACTCGACGAATAACATCATGTATTTAGCTCTTGATGGTTAGAGCGCGTTGTGCATTTCCTTCTGAGCTGCGACGCTTCTGAACCTCACAAAGGTGTTCAAAATTTGGGTCGGACGCCGCTATGACCGTGACAAAACAGAGTAATACGAGGCTGCCATTTTGCGCATGGATACTGGTCTCAAAGAAGCATCGACGATGATACCAACCGTGACCGCAACACAGCTTTGGCAACACTTGGACGCGCAACGTGTCCGTAACCTCAACTCGGTTTTGCATAGCTTTCAAGTGGATATGCAGCAACATTTAAACAAAGCAGCAGCAACTCTGTATTAGCTCTTCCAAGAGCTTCGACGCGGACAAGAAGTTTCCAAAGTTTCAAATCGTTCGGGAATAGATGATTCAACGGTTACAGCAGCAATAGCCCGATTGCAAATTTGCAGCTCGGAAGCGTCATCTCTCCAAGTTTCAGTCTCGGATTTTCCCTCTCATTTGTACCTGAACAAAGAAATTTTGTTTTTTATGACGACACGAAGCAACTTTGGTGACTTGTGCATCACTTTTGTTTCAAGCAGAGGACTGAAGATCGGAGTTGCACAGTTTGAAAATCAAAGCTATGGCAGCCATCACATTAGTAATACATCAGGGGTAGTACGCTGTATGTTGGTCGGTTTTCCTGGAACTCTTGTTAGCTTGTTGCCTTTCCGGTTTATATTTCTTTTTTTTGGCTGTTGGTTTTCTAACTTGGTGTTTGTTGTCAATCACTTAATGTTGGTTATTTTGAGTTGCTACTGATGCTTATCCTTGCTGTGGAATTTATAGTCTTTGCAATTGATTCGCATAGTTTAGAATGGCACGTTGTTGGAGCTAATGCTGAAAGTTAGTATTGGAGTTCTGTATGTTGTCTGTGAGTTATAATACTCTGCGATAGGTTGTTAATATTTCATAAATCTCGCAGTACGTTTCGTCCTAATCTCTTTCGGTAACTGCTGTTTTTGTTACATATAATAAACTGTGAGATTATGGTTGTTCATATCATTTGGCTCATTGATAATGAGTATGTTAATTGCTGACGTGTTATTTGGCTGCTGAGTGTATTTTAAAGACCCAGTTCAACCTTAGCGGTAACTCAACGTGTGGCCACGGTGTTAATGTTCAAACTGCTGTTGGTTTCGTTTCGGCAGCGAAACACTTTGCGGGACCTACGGCGGAAATTACAATGCCGATGAGTTTTGGATTGGCTGCGATATATGTGAGAGGTGGTACCACGAAAATGTGTGAAGATCACTCCTGCAAGAGTTGAGAGCATAAAGCAATATAAGTGCCCTTCTTACGGCTTGAGAAACTGGACGTTTGTGAGCTGGTGCTTACGGATGTAGAAGCGACACAACAATGTCTAAAGCGTAGCAGGGTCTGTGTATTGTTTGAGACTATCTAAAATGTGAAGTATCAGCAATCTTGCAAGTAGAGTTTCAAGTCCAACCACACAAACAACAGGACTTGCATTCAACCTTGTTTCCATATAGATCGTTTTGTTGTCGGTTATTACTTTCCTGTGCAGGTTTTGAATCAGATTGCGAGTGGTACTTTTAATATTTTACGTCATTAGCGACGGCGGTTTATGCTCATGAATCCGATACTCGCGAGAAGATCATATTGTTATCCCAAATTCATGGTTCTGTTTGGATACTTATTTATGCAGAATTTTGTTTTTCCATTTGAGCAATAAGGTTGGTGTCTCTAATTTCATTACCAGCTCACGTTGATTTTGCTGCTATGTATATAACATTCACAGTTTATATTATTTCTATCTTATTTAAATAAATATTTTAGTAAATAAATCCTTTTTTATGATAAATCACTTTTTTATTCAATCAATTTTTATTTATTTTTTTTATTTTTACTAATTAGTTTACTTTATAAGAAAAAGTCAAATAAGTCTTTCTAAATAAAATTCTAGACTATTTTTTCAATTGCATTTGTTAAATTCAATATTTAAGTAAAAGTTTTTTATTATTTAATAAATAACTTGTTTTTAGACAATTTAAAAAATGAAACTCACGGATTATTTTCAAACTCATTTCCAAAATTTGTTTATTTTATTTCTAAATCTTAATTCAATTTATTTTTAGCATATAAACTATTCTCTTAATTAAATCACTTTCAAAATATGTTTTTGTTTCTTAATCCTATTTCAACTATGTTTTTAACACTAAAATCATTTTCTAATTAAATCACGAAAATTAAGCTCTTAAGGTCTAGCACCTCTTGGGTTTTTGAGCAATTATTATTGGGGCGTACGCCTTGGATAATATTGTTCGCGTTTCGTTATGCTCTTAATTATTTGAACAAAGATATGTTATAGGAGTCTAGCACTCTGTGTAATATATTCACTGTTTATTCAACATTATTTCTTAAATTAAAACCATCCTCAAAACTAATAATTTTCCCAATCTTCATTCGAATTTTTTAATCAAATCGTGAGAAACTAAGTTCTTGAAGTCTAGCACTTCTTGAATTTTTGGATAGTCATTACTAAGGTGTACACCTTAAGTAGTGTATTATTCGACCTCTCATTTTCAAAAATTATTTTTTTCTAACAAAGAAATGTCATGAGAATTTAGCATTCTTTGTGATATTTCCTTTGTTCATCCAGGCATTCTCCAAATGAAAAAGGTGTCATCGAGATCTAGCATTTCGATAATGCCCCAATTAATTGGTTGTGAGGCCTACGTCTCATTTATCAAATAATTGTCATTTCTCTCATTTTCAAATCCAATCTCACGTCCTCACATCTCGTACTTTAAGCTATTTTCATACCTCATTTCACCTCAAATCTTTTTCAAACATTTTTTCCGATCAAACTTCGAAAGAAGGAGGTTCTTGGAGTCTAGCATTCCTTGAATTTTCGAGTGAATAGCTCTCGAGGCACGCTCTCGAGTTGTTATTCACTCAACCTTTCGACTTTTTCAAACTCAATCATTCTCAAACATTCTCCTAAGTCAAATGCTCGCACGCATTCGCAACCATCGACATTTTGCACACACATTCACAATTCCCCGTGGTTTCGATATTAGGAGCACCCTCAGGGACTAATATCGTTTCTCACAACCTTAATCCTTGACACGTCGTCAAGCCGGTTCCATCTTCAATCAAATCTTCGACACGTCGTCGAACCAGTTCAGAACAACTTCCTTTTGGCCTCGCGTGCCATTTTTCGATTCGATCTTTTTACGAGCGTTTTAAACCTACGAAAGAGGGATGTTCTTAGAATCTGGCATTCTTTGAATATTCGAATGAGTAACTCTTGGGCACGCCCCCAAGTTGTTATTAGTTCATTCTTTCGTTTTCAAAACATCCAACTCTTATCTTCAACTTATTTAACCCAATTTCCGAAAGAACTGAGTTCTTGGGATCTCGCATTCCTTGAATTCTTGAGTGACAAGCTCTTGAGGCACGCCCTTAGGTTGTTTGTCAGTCACTCTTTCGTCTCTCAACCCAACGTCAAACCAATTCAAACCTCATCTTTTCGTGGTTGTTACCACGAACTACGGACGCTCTGATTCTTTATTCATTCTTGAATATAAGATACGTAGGCACAAGATTGCGATGATCTTGGCGAGCACACTTCTATCCATATCCCATTTCCCCCCATCTCTTCCCGTAGTCGAACTACGACGCTCTGATTTCTCATTCTCGTCCGAATGAGCATACGTAGGCACAAGGGCCCCAATCCTTGGTGAGCACCCTATCTTCTAACCACCCATCTCTCCTTAGCATCTTTAACCTTTTACCCTACCAATTTTACCTTCAATAACGAGAAGAAAACCAGTAAACCTAAACAACACTCCCCACATTTACCTTAAGAGGTTCCCGTCGAGTACGACGGACGTGAGGGGTGCTAATACCTTCCCCTCACGTAACCGACTCCCGAACCCGGAACTTGGTTGCGACAGCCCTGTTCCTATCCTTTCGTTCTTAAGAGGTTTTCTCGATATTTTCCTCTCCCGTTTATTCGGGAAAAAATAAAGTTCGGTGGCGACTCTGTCGAACCGCATTTCCGCGCCTTTTGCGCGAGGGTCGTATTTTCGAATGTGATTTTTCGAGGTGCGACACAGTGGTGTTCTGAAATGTAAATAGACTGCTGGTTACACCCCCCTGCTATATCCTTTTATTTGAATTTCTTTTTATTTCTTTTAGTTTGCATATAGTTCACAAATAATTCATAAAAAATACAAAAATGATCATTTTAGCTTGGGACTTTTTTCCCTATTTCAATAATTGTTTCAAGAAAATTGTGAGAAAATAAAATATTATTTTAGGTATTTTTTCCATTTATGGTGATTTTTCAAACTTAATTGCTTTTATTTTCATGTTTGTTTGTACATGCATTTTGATGAATTTTGTTTAGGCATTTCTTTCCATATTTTGATTCCATTCTTTTTGTGGTAGTTAGATTAGAGCATTAAGTTCCCTTAGAGATTTATTCCCCATTTTTGTGGATTAATTTTGAGTAGTTTTGATTAGAAAACATTAGGTTAGTATAATTAGGGTTCAAACTCCACATAGGTGCACTATAACATTTTCTTTTGTTTTTTTTAGCATGAATTAGGTTATGGGACATATAGGGTATGTAGGGTAGATATAGAAATCCCCTTAGAGTAAATCTTAGGTTTTTAAATACTACTTTACTATTTTTAGTATATTTTGCAAATTGTGTGATTGTTTGGTGTTTCCATTTGGGGTTTATGTTGCTTGCTTGGGCTTTTGGGTTTTTATTTGGGGTGTGGGCTTGGTTTGAGCTTGTGGAAGCATGAAGAATCAAAGGAGAAGATTGAAGATGATGATCAAATGTTGAAGCTTGAAGATTGCTTGAGCTTGGAGCCGATTGAAGACATAGGAAATAATAGGAATAAGCAGAGCCTTAGAATAGACTGAATTTTTTCACAAACATGGACAGCTTCCTGTGCTTCCATTCCTCTCTATGACATAAGGTCCCTATATGGTATTCACCTATCTCCTTAGGAGGGATAAGTGGCCTTACCTTAGAGGTAGAACTTTGAGGGAAACAGTCTGTTACAATGTCAACTGTTTATAGGCTTCCTTTGGTCGTCAATGAACTGTTTGACATTCAATTTCTTCTCATAAAATTAATTCTTCGCAGGAGAGCTTGCCTTGAAGAAAGAAGCCATTGAATATAGAGATGAAGATCAAGGATTGACAAAGATGAAGATTATTCATGTCAAAGCTGTGCAACTGTTAAAGTTAGGGTTTACTGCTATTCGGAGCTATCTGCTGTCTAATGCTGTCAACTGGTTAATATTCTGTGCTTACTGGAGCTTGGTGATTGCTTGGAGATGGAAGCTTGTTGTAGCTTGGGTACCATTGGAGTTAGATCTTTGGGGTTCATGGGGAGATTGTTGTTTATCAACTGTCAGAGTTTGGTGTCTTCAGAGTTGCTGCTGTAGGAGCTGGGGTGCTGTCAGGGCTGGTGTTGGGGTTTATCTTCTTTGTTGTATTGTTTGTTAATTTTTCCTATAAGGTTGAAGTGAAGTTGTTTCGCTTTGCCTATTGTTTTCTAGGTTCAAGGTCGAGTGGGACTCCCTTGCCTCGCTTGTACTGTTGCATTCATGCATTTTACTGCTTTACTGTATATGTGTTGTTTCTTTTCCGTTTATCCCCTCAGGATCTCTGTTTCTCTCTACGCAAGAGAGAAATATGACAGACACTAGGTGTTCATCCATGTATGATAACATTAGGGTAGATTTTGATTCCCATTTTAACCATAGGGTTTTAGAGTTCTTTCTCTTCTCATCTCAAAAAAACAATCAAAAAGACAATAAGAGGTCAAACATCAATAAAAGACAGTTCTTGCGTAAAAGACTGGAAACCAATCAAAGGTGTCATTTTTGTCCGCTTGGACCCGTAATCAGGAGAAAACCTTTTTCAGAAGGATAAAAGATAAACAGACAAATCTGTGTCTTCCGTAGCCCGAACTACGTTTGCTCTGATCTTTCATGCTGTATGAAAGTACGTAGGCATAGGATGTGATATCCTAGCGAGCAACCTTCCCACCCTTTCCCGTAGGCAGGCGAACTACGTTGACTCTGATTTCTCGTTCCAGACGGGAATACGTAGGCATAAAGTGCGATACTTTGCCGAGTCATTTTATTTTCTTTTAACCCCAGACCTGTAGAGTAGATAGAATAACAATCCGTACTAGAAAACAAGTGTGGATCCCGTCGAGTACGATGGACGTGAGGGGTGCTAATACCTTCCCCTTGTGTAACCGACTCCCGAATCCAGGATTTGGTTGCGATGACCATTCCTTTCCCGTCTTTGCGGTAGGTTTACTCTGAGCGTTTCCTTTCCCTCCTTTGGGATAAATAACGCACGGTGGCGACTCTTCTGTTCAGCCGGCGCCGATTTTCGCAGTAGCGACATGCGGTAAAGTTGGTATCTTCTTATAACTCACATTCTTTATTTATTCTTGATCTTGAATCCCTAGCTTTAAGTTGGCTTCACTTTGTTACTGCATAGGTTTTAACAAGAGGAGCTTAACAACATGAATTCAACACGATAATGGATAGAGCTACTTCTGAAATTGTGTTGACTTGGCACAATCTTGTTGTTGGCGACGGAAGTCCTTATAGGGCGAGCATGGACATAATGGATGGCTAGCATTATTCATAAGAAGGACAGTTGGTGAGCTTGTTGTATTATGCTTTGGTGAATTTGGCAATAACTACATGCTCAGTTCTTATAACTAACTCCCTTCTTTTCTTGACATGATGATGGTTTATTTTGACAGTCTGGAGCTGGTATTGGTGCATATAGCATGATATGTTTCAACTTCCATTCTCTTGTGTGAGGTTGATAATCTTCCAATAGTGAAACTGCCTATTGATTCATTGTTAATTTATATTTTCTGCCATCCATGTCACTTTGAATTCCATCAATTATTCTTGTAATTCGTGATGATAATGCTGCAGATTTCGTTACAGCCTGGGAAATAAGGATTTCACATACAGTTTGAAGGCAAGATCGTGAACAACCCAGACGTTCTCTTGGCAAGTCTTACTACCTCGTTCTCGTTGTTAATTTCTTAACAGAGACACAGAACTTCTGTTGGCTCTCCTAATGGTCTCCCCTCTCTTTTGTTGTGTTTCTTGGCTTGCTAGGAATCTGGACCAAGTCTAGATATATCCAAGGCCAGGGCGCTTGTACCAACATTAAACATAGGTATTCTCACTTGTTTTTCTCGGTGTTATTATCATACTTCAATGAATCCTTGAAATTCCTCTGATGACAAGCTTCCAAGTTGTTTCTAATTTTCCATGCTTGATACATGCTCCTTATTTGTTCTAGTTTGTGCAGTATGGTGGTAGGCTCATAATTTTGCAATCAGATTCGTGGCGTCCTTGGCAACATTGACAAAAAGCACCTTTGGATTGATAAAAAAAAAAGACTCAACAAACTTTGCTATAGCCAACTGCTCTTGCGATCATAAAGTTGTAGTAAGGTATTCCAAAAAAACTGATAATGTCGTTTCAACAGCACCTCCTCCGGTAACCACTGCATTTGACTCGAGCACTCTCTTTGACAATTGATAGCGCATCATGCCGAGCATTATCCATTTTATCAAGCATATAATCATTTGCATCTCTTATTGCATCTGTTCTCCCATAACTTAGTCATTTTGAACTGATGCAGGTTTCAGTTATAGGACATAGGAGTGGGAATCCTGAAGGCGGTTGGAGGTATTGGCAAGGTTGGACATCTTCACGGTAATGCCGCATTTGGAGACTCTTGATGATGTTAGAATGATGCAGGGCGCCATTATTGAATCACGGTGATAACTTAAGCACAAAACTTCTGCAAATTCATCCATAGGTTGTGACAAAGTCATGCTGCCGGTTTTGACGGATTGACGAAGGTAACAATCACCAAAGGTAAACATTTCTTCTTATGACCTTCTCTTCGGTGACATTTGATACACTAGCTTCCTTCCATAACCTTCTGCATATATTTTTGACAGCTTCGATATACGATACGTATGAGAAAGCAGCATCAAAGTCCGCTGAAGCTGAGTTCTATGTGACCTATATACTTCCGCTCTTTCGAGCTTCTCTTGTGACAGATTTTTACACTATGAATTCTACTAATCTCTGTGTTTTGTGCTAATTTTCATGTACACGCTTCAATTTGGTATGGCATGACGGAGCTGAGTCCCGTACAACGTGTCACCAGGATTGGACACCATCTGACCTTTGATTTTGAAAACATATTGGTATGTTTCAATACTTGATATCAGTCATTTATTGGAAGCTTACCTTCATGATAGTATTCTTCTTTCCCTCTCCTTTACCGTTAGTTCCTGACCTCCCTTAGTTTCTCATATGTGGCCCACGAATTTAGTGAAAGGATATTGAGTATGAAATGGTTTTATTATTCAAAACTTGACTCGAATTTTAATTTATCATGGCCATTCACTTCCTGGCTTTATCGTCTTCAGGTACATTGGTTAGCGCTTGGTGAAGACTCATAAGCCTCCTGTGATGACTGCAGCAGACGATGAACCCCTCGGAATAACCGAGCATATGAAGGAAATTATACTTCTGTCCATAGCCTCTATCTCTCTTCTTTTAAATTTTGTACGTTATTTTAAAGAGTCCATGTTGTGGAAGCTCTTTTTGAAAGTGGAAGTTTGGATGAGTCATGACAAGAAATGATCTGGTAGGCAGCCTTAGTGAATACTGGCCAGAAATTTGTGGCCTTTCCGGCACCGTTCATACCTATCTCAATATAACGTGAAGGTTGAAGGGTATAATGGTCTCGTAAAGCTGCTGCTTTCTTGTAACAGCCTTGACATCCAACTTTTCAGTATTTGTAATCTTTGAATATTAATTCCTTGTAACAACACTTGAATTTGTAATTTCAATTTCAGATAATAAACCTTTGCAAAAACTCAAACTGGTTTATGAATGTTACTCTTTTTTCTTTACAATCCGTTGATTACGTCTTACACGATAACTCGCGACGCAATATACTTTTTGAAGCCCATGCTTGAACTGGTGCTGGATGGAACATGAATTGAACATACATCATGATTTTAAAATGATGTAGCTGCAACTTTTGGTAAAAATATTTCCCATCCTTAGTGTGAAAGTGAAATCTAAGCATGGCTTAGGACTATCTAAAACGTTTTGTAACATCGGATCCTTTGCAAAAATTCTGACCATCATTACTAATCTCCCTTAATACTTTATAACAGCCATATACGTTCTTAAAGCTACATTAAATGATAGCTTGAGTCAAGTTACGCCAACTTTTAAGACATGAGTTTAAACCACCCTGAAATCAACTAGATTTAAACGACACAGCTTGCAGCAAATTAAGTTTACGCTTTGGAACTGATCATTCACCCATCCTGGCTTATGGCTTGAGACGATTTGATGCTTATGGCCCTCTCGTTGTAACTTGACACAAACTCGAATTATGCCTTGCATAAAATCTCCACATGACTTGAAGTTTACAGTCTAAATCTAAGTTTGTCATAAACTGATTTTCTAATTCAATTATGATTTGAAATCAGTGAGCTAAATCTAAGTTTGTCACAAACTGATTTAGAATCCAAACATAGCTTGACGCTTGCAATCAATTCAAACAAAGCTGGAGGCTAAATCCACCGTGTTGAGAAGCATCATGTGAAGTATCTTTGAACAACTTGAATTAAGGGCAGATCATAACAAACAACTTATAATGAGGCTTAAACAACCTTTAGAGAAACTTGTAGTCAAGTGGAAATAGGGTTTAAATTTCTTGAAATCCAACAAGTATGTTGCGAGACATATCCAATCATGTATTTGATGTCGTTGGCCATATCACATCTGTCTGATCGTGATAACGATGACACATATGAGTTTGGGTATAAGGAGCTGGAGGCACGCTCTTCCCACATAAATTGCTAGGGATTATAACCACAATGAGTACATATAAAGTCTTTATAAACGAAGTCTTAGAAAATCATGGCCAGAAATCGTGAAACAGTCAAACATCCATTTAAATACCGAAGTAGGACAAATTTGGGGTATGACAGATGCCCCTATCTAATTGCCTTAAACTTGAGCGAATGAACCGCATGGCGTTCATTTTAAGGTGGAAGTCAATTAGATACAAGAAGACCCCGAAATTTTTCCGGTAGAGGAGTAAAAAGTACCACGAATGGGTTAATAGGATGAATAAGATAACCTGATATTCTCTGGGTGGTCGAAGCAGTCCCTTATCTAATAAGGTCCTTCGCGATACCAGAGTAGTATAAGCGATCCTCTTTGGATGGTCGAAGCAATCCCTCATTCGTTAAGGTCCTTCGCGGTACCAAAGTAGGTATAAACAAACCTCTTTGGGTGGTCGAAGCAGTCCCTCATTCGTTAAGGTCCTTCGTGATACCAAAGTGGTATAAACAAACCTCTTTGGGTGGTCGAAGCACTCCCTCATTCGTTAAGGCTCTTCGATGATACCAAAGCAGTATCTCGAATAAAACTTGAGATTCTTAGGGTGGTCAAAGCAGTACCTTATCCATTAAGGCTCTTCGATGATACCAAAGCAGTATCTCGAACAAAACTTGAGATTCTTCGGGTGGTCGAAGCAGTACCTTATCCATTAAGGCTCTTCGATGATACCAAAGCAGTATCTCGAACAAAGTTTGAGATTCTTCGGGTGGTCGAAGCAGTACCTTATCCATTAAGGCTCTTCGATGATACCAAAGAAGTATCTCGAACAAAGTTTGAGATTCTTCGGGTGGTCGAAGTAGTACCTTATCCATTAAGGCTCTTCGATGATACCAAAGCAGTATCTCGAACAAAACTTGAGATTCTTCGGGTGGTCGAAGCAGTACCTTATCCATTAAGGCTCTTCGATGATACCAAAGCAATATCTCGAACAAAACTTGAGATTCTTCGGGTGGTCAAAGCAGTACCTTATCCATTAAGGCTCTTCGATGATACCAAAGCAGTATCTCGAGTGAAAACTTTGCTGAGGAATAGTTGAGCTAAAATTCCTATTAGAGGAACAACGTTGTCCAAACTCTGCAGGGGAGAAATCTTCAATAAACTCTCTAAGATAACCTCTGCTTGGGGAGCCACCAGAGCAATAGTTGCTGAGGATTATCATCATCAACTGCATAGTTGAAGACTGATTTGCTGGGGAGTAGAATTCCCTGAACTCGTGGGGTATTAGCTCTTTTCAGAGTCATACTGCCAACTTCAGTGGAGGACTGACCAAGATGCTTGCGAACTGATCCTGGATCCTGCTACGTTGCTATGTAATGCAATGTTTTATGATGCCCAAACATGCAACTAAGATGTAACTGCTAGGGAGTGCACGATACGAATGCAAATGATATGTTAATGCTTGATATGATTATGATATGAGGCTGTATGTCGTGTTTATGATAATGCAGCGACCAGGTATGTTGGGGATAAAAACCTGTCGGGGACATCACCAGGGACTGGATTCGATAGTTGCCAAATGGTTTGGACTTTGGTTATAGAGGATGCCAACGAGGGTGGACTTTTAGTGGTTGCCAATGAAGACTGGACTTTTAGGGTGAATTTAAGGTGCCAATTGGAGTAGCTTTTTGATGTTGCCAATAAAAGATTGGGCTTTCTGTGGGGTAGTGAGAGGATTAGACTACTCGACATCCCAGATTTAGATACTCCATGACGACCGGGGGAAATGATTGCCCCAGTTTAGTTCTTGAACTTGATGCTGGGGGGAACCACATCATATAAACCCTTTAGAAAGGCAAAGCTTTTCGTGATGGCAAGCTTAGGCAGCTGACGACTAATTTAATGCTTCTACATGTTGATATTTTCTTGGAGACCATCTATTTTCCCCAATATCTTCGAACATCAAAACAAGTTCTATACCTTGTCAAAAAGTTATATTTTTATTTTTTAGCTGAAGTTTCGAACACAAATTATCAAAATAAATTTAATTTGCAAACAATCAGATAAAGTAAAAGAGTGAGCATAATTTAATTGAGAAATCTCTCTTTATATTGATTTGACCCTTGAATGGGTAAATATACAAAGATGTAATCCCTTAATGAGGTGATTACAGTGCAAGAAAAACATAATGGCAAAAATTAGAGTTCCTTTGAGTTTTAACACTGCTATAATCCCTATGGCTTTGGAGGTCTTCAACACCTTGCTTCGTAGAAAAATGGCCGGATCAATTATGTCTCTTGATTATATATTCGGGTCAAGTGATCATGCATAATGGATACTTTGCCTTGGAATTTTGCCCCTAACTTTTGCCTGGATCGCCCTTTCGGGTTTTCAATCTACCGAGACGCCCTTTTTTGCCTGAGCCGCCCTTTCGGGTTTTCAACTCAGCGGGCCTATTCTTAATTTATCCCTAATTTTTGCCTGAATCGCCCTTTCGGGTTTTCGGTTCACCGGGATAGCCAATTTTGCCTAAGTCTCCCTTTCAGGTTTTCGACTTAGCGGCTCTACTATTCCACTTTTTTTAGGCAAAGTATCGTTTGACCAAATCTGCATTCACTGGATAAGGTAACTCCTTCCCGTCCATGGTTGCGAGCTTTAGGGCACCACCAGAGAATGCTTCTGTTACCACATATGGGCCTTCATAGTTTGGCGTCCATTTGCCCCTAGATTCATTATACATAGCCATGATCCTCTTGAGTACTAAGTCTCCTTGTGCGAATGTCCTGGGATGCACTCTTTTGTCGAAGGCTCTCTTCATTCTTCTCTGATAAAGCTGGCCGTGGCATATGGCTGTCAAGCGCTTTTCCTCAATGAGATTAAGTTTTTCAAACCTCATTTTTACCCATTCGGCTTCATCAAGTTGAGCTTCCATTAAAACCCTCAGAGAAGGGATTTCGACCTCTATTGGGAGAACTGCCTCCATGCCATAAACCAACGAGTAGGGAGTTGCCCCTGTTGAAGTTCGTACTGAAGTACGGTAGCCGTGTAGTGCAAAGGGTAACATCTCGTTCCAATCTTTGTATGTGACCACCATCTTCTGGATGATTTTCTTGATATTTTTATTGGCTGATTCTACGACTCCATTCATTTTGGGTCTATATGGTGTTGAGTTATGGTGTTCTATTTTAAAACTGACGCACAACTCGTCCATCATTTTGTTGTTGAGATTCGACCCATTGTCAGTGATGATGCGGTTAGGCACTCCATATCTGCATATAATGTTGTGTTTCAAGAAGCGAGCGACTACTTGCTTAGTAACGTTGGTATATGAAGCAGCTTCAACCCACTTGGTGAAATAGTCTATAGCCACAAGTATGAAGCGATGTCCGTTTGAAGCTTTTGGTTCAATCATCCCAATCATATCTATTCCCCACATGGAGAAGGGCCACGGTGAGGTTAAGATGTTCAATGGAGTGGTGGGTACATGAATCTTATCAGAGTATATTTGGCACTTGTGACAAGTTCGAGCATGATGATAACAATCTGCTTCCATGGTAAGCCAATAGTAGCCCGCTCTCAATATTTTCTTTGCCATGGTATGTCCATTCACATGAGTTCCAAAGCAGCCCTCATGAATGTCTTTTAGAATTTGTTTGGCTTCACGTTTATCCACACATCTGAGCAAAACAGTGTCATGGTTGCGCTTGTACAATACATTTCCGTTGAGGAAGAAGTTGGATGCCAATCTTCGCAAAGTTCTTTTGTCGATACCCAGGGCTCCTTCAGGATATTCATGCTTTTCAAGATATCGCTTTATATCATAAAACCACGGCTTTTCATCTGCGTCTTTATCAGCAGTCATACAATGCGCGGGTTCTTCAAAGCGTCGCAAATCAATAGATGGTCTACGATTTGGCCATATCAACTTGTACATGGATGCCAGAGTTACCAAAGCGTCAGCCATTTGATTCTCTTCTCGAGGTACGTGAGCAAAAGTGATATCATCGAATCGGGGAAGCAATTTGGCCATATAATCCCGGTATGGAATTAGATTTTCATGCTTTGTATCCCAATCGCCTCTTATCTGGTAAATTACCAGAGCAGAATCTCCAAACACATCGAGAGTTTTGATTCTCAAGTTAATGGCCTCTTCTAGCCCTAGTATACATGCCTCGTACTCTGCTATATTGTTAGTGCACGGGAAACAGAGTTTGGCCGTAAACGGCAAGTGAAAATTTTTTGGAGATGTAATCACTGCCCCAATTCCATGTCCATAAGAGTTAGAAGCACCATCGAACATAAGAGTCCATCGCTCCCCTGGTTCTGGCCCTTCATCTGGCCCTGGCTCTTCGTAATCTATTGCCACCATAATATCTTCGTCTGGAAAGTCGAACCTCAACGGCTGATAATCTTCCACGGGTTGGTGGGCCAAATGGTCCGCTAGCACACTGCCTTTGATAGCCTTCTGAGCGACATACTGGATGTCGTATTCAGACAAAAGCATTTGCCATCGGGCTATCCTACCGGTAAGAGCAGGCTTCTCAAAGATGTGTCGCTACTGCGAAAATCGGCGCCGGCTGAACAGAAGAGTCGCCACCGTGCGTTATTTATCCCACGGGAGGGAAAGGAAATGCTCAGAGTAAACCTCGCACAACATGGGAAAGGTATGGTCGTCGCAACCAAAACCTGGATTCGGGAGTCGGTTACGCAAGGGGAAGGTATTAGCACCCCTCACGTCCGTCGTACTCGACGGGATCCACGCTTGTTTTCGGGTATGGATTGTTATTCTATCTAAACTATAGGTCAAGGGTTAAAAAGAAAATAAAAGGACTCGGCAAAGTATCGCACTTTATGCCTACGTATTCCCGTCTGGAACGAGAAATCAGAGTCAACGTAGTTCGCCTACCTACGGGAAAGGAGGGGAAGGTAGCTCGCTAGGATATCGCATCCTATGCCTACGTACTTTCATACAGCATGAAAGATCAGAGCAAACGTAGTTCGGGCCACGTATGACACAGGTCTGTCTTGATTGATTTTATTCCTTCTGAAAAAGGTTTTTCTGATTAACAGTCCAAGCGGACAAAAATGACGTTTTGGTGAGTTCACATTCTTTTACGAAAGAAGTGTCTTTTATTGTGTTTGAAATCTTTATGGTGTTTTCCTGGTTGTTTTGAGAAAGAGGAGACAGAACTCTAACCTATGGTTGCGAAAGGGAAACAAACTAACCTAATGTTATCATGCATGGGTTAAGACCTAGTGTCTATCATGCTCCTCTCTTGCGCAGAGAGAAACAGAGATCCTACGGGATAGGCAGAAACAGAAACAATAACAGATATAATAAAGCGGTAAAATGCATGGATGCAACAGTACAAGCGAGGCAAGGGAGTCCCACTCAACCTCGAACCTAGAAAACAATAAGCGAAAGTGAACAGGCTTCACTTTCCACCTAACAGGTTAAACAGCAAACAATACAGTCAGGAAAACCAAACAATACAGCAGAAATGAAATACAGCAATAATAAACAGCTTCAGCAGCTCTGAATCAACATCTGGCTTTAAGTAATCTCCAATCAGCTACAGGCTTTAACAAGCATCAATCTCCATCTTCATGGCCTTCAGGTAAGGGCTTTGATCATCAGTCTTCTATCTGCAATGGCTTTTCTTCAAATTCAAACCTCCAGGATGAGGGATCAGTCATAAGAGTGAATTGGGTGTTAAGCAATCAGTTGACTACCAAAGGTGGTGAACAGACTGCCTCTAACACATAAGACATTTTCTCTCAAGAGTTCTATCTCTTAGACACTATCACCAAGCCTTCCAAAGGAAGGGGGTGAGTGTCTTAGAGAGACTCTGTATCACAGAGAAGAATGGATGCAGACAAGGCAATCCATGTTTGAGAAACAAACTTTCTAACCTAGAGCCCTGCCTAGCTCCTAAACCCTAGTCTCCTCAGCATCTGCTAGCAAGAACCTCCTCATCAACTCTGGAAGTTGGTCTTCAGTCTCTAGATCTCCAATGGCTTCATCATCATTAGTCTTCAGCTTTCCCAAGTCCCCAGACAATCCCAATACCCACACAGACAAATCAATAATCCCCAGAGGGCACACCACACCAGTCAATCAGATATATACAGTACATTAATAGCAGTAGGGGAATCCTGACTTTTTCTAAGGGAATCTAATAACTACCCATAGCCCCTATAGTCCCATAGCTAACCTATTCAATCTCTAAGTCCTAAGGGAAGTGAATTAATTCTCCTAAGTCATCACCTAAAACCCTAGTTTGTTCATGTTATTCACACCTAAACTTAAACACCTAAAATTAATTTCTAAAAATGGGAACTAAATTGTATCTACAAGTTTAATGTCCAACCTAAACAACCTAAAAAGAATGGGCAAAAAATATTGAAGCAATTAATAGAACAAAAAATAACAAAATCATGCATGAAATGAAACTATTTAAAATGCTATTTATTTGGAAAATATGGGAAAAATATCAAATAAAAAATAAAATGCAATTTTTATTTTTTATAATTTTCTTGACTCTTTAAAGAAAATAATGCAAAAAGAATGAATTAAAAATATGCAATTTCTGATTTATTATGAATTTTCAAAAATGAATGAAAATAAAAGGAAATTAAAAAATGAAAATAGAAAGAAATAAAGGGGGGGGGGTAAGAATAGCAAGCAGATCAGGTTCAGCGCATTGGGCCCATCAAATTGGGGGGTGCGAATAGCTGTCTGAGCCCAAGTCCCCCCATTAAATGAAACGGCGCGTTTCAATGCTTAAAATTTTCCCTCCGTTTTCCAATTGAATATGATCCGTTAGATGAGTCCTTCGGTCAAAAGTCAAAAGGAGATCGTGTGGCTCCTGACCCTTCTTCAACCTCCAGCCACTTAGGGTTTCAGAAAACCCTTCTCATGCACGATTCTTCCACTCGATCTTTCTCCATGCTCCCTCGATGGAAATGAAAAATTCCAAGCCCTAAAATGATCTACTAAACACAAGGAATCCATGCCTGGTCCTAGTTTTGGCTAACTCTCCTTGTGGACCCCAAACAGAGGGCACGAAAACCAGGGTTCACCATACTTGTCTGATGTCAACTTTGCCAGAATTCAAACCTGATGATCTACAGTTACTCTACATACTTTCCTCATCATTCTATGCCTGATCACATCAATTATAATCCACTACACAGCTTGTTCTTGGAGCTTACAGAAATGGTAATCTGCCATGGATCTTCACAAAACTATCTCTAGATTTCAAGAATCATTCCCCTATGGTCTCTAAACACTCCTATCCTAACCACATGATCTACAACAGCCTAAATGATGAGATTCGAAGAATTTTGCATACCTTGCAAGTGGTGATGGCAATGGTGGTTAGACTCCAATTCAAGCCTTGATACTTGCTGAAAGTGATCTTCAATGAGTGTGTATGCTTCTGTTTGCACTGGTTCTTGCTCAATCTTTGTGAATCACTGTATTCCACTCTTCATGCAAGTTGGAGTTTGAACTTGGATCTCCTTTTCCAGCCACGAATTCCTTCCACTTTCCTTTGCCAAACACTCTAGGATGATGGTGGATGATGATGATAACAGCAAGTGGAATGGTAGATGAAGTTTTAATGGAGTTTGGATGAAAATGCAACTTGGAGTGAAGAAGATGAATGGTACAATTCTTGATCAATTCAGCCAATTCTTGATGTGAATCATAGTGTTTGAATGATGATGATGAAGATTCAATCAACAAATGTAAGAATTGAGGGAGATTATGGAGAGTTTGTGAAGCTTATGCAAATTGAAGAAAGTGTGGAAAATTTGGGGTTTTGAACAAATGGAATCACCAACCATGGCATGAACCAACTTGTATGAATATATAGATGAGGTTAGAACCTCCTAGAAACTTGGAGAAGTTTCCCTTGCATTTTTTCCCTTGAAATTGGTTTATGTTTCTTTCATTGTAAGCAACCATGGATAACTCTCAAATTATGAACTAAACTCAAAATTCCACTTTAGCCAATGTCTTTAAAATGCCCTTTCCATTCAAAATGACCTATAATTTTGCTTCATTTGGCCAAGATATGAAAAATCTCATTTTTAAGTCCATTTTCCTTCATTAAATTCAACAATTTTGAAACCTTGTGCTATGAATCTTTCCAATCTCTCATGGTCACTTTTCTAGACTCAAAATGTCATTTGGATCAAGTTTGATGTTGTAATTTTTTCCATTTGAAGCATCCTTGTGTGAGTTTTGGGCATAGGTTAAAATGACCTGTAATTCACAAATGACCAAAATACCCTTTGCTTGCCAAGACCATAAGTAGAGTTCCCCAAATCATATGAAGGCATACTATACCATTCTAGAAATCTAAGACAATAAGGAACAACTCTTATGTTGACCAGAAATTCATTTGAAATCTCCTTGAGGGGTAAGAATTACTTGGAAGTCAAGTCACTTTCACAGACAAAATTTCAGATACCTCAGATGGCCTGTAACTTGCAAGGACCATAACTTGAGTTATATAAATCTCCTTGATGTCTTCCACCACTCAAATTAAAGGTCTTGAGATCCTCTACAAGTTCCATGTTGGCCAAGGATCCATTTGAAGCTTGCATTTTGACTTATCTTGCTTGGAAATTTGACCTAAACTAGGGGATTTTACATAGAAACCCTAATTTAGAAACTCCTCTTCTCCTTGATTTCTCTTGATTCCTTCTTAGCATAACAACATATCCTTATTCTCCATGTCAAATGATGAACCCCACATCTCTTCAATAGGCCTGAATGCCCTTAAATCAATCAATTGACCTAGGGTTGACCCAGATGAAACCCCAGTTGACTGTCTTCAACTGCAATTCTTGTGATCACATCAACAACTTGTTTTCTTCTCCAAATGACTTTCTAAGTCCTCCAAGATGTCTAGATACTCTCCATGCCTTCAATTCACAGCTCATACTTTCCTTGATGATCCCCAGATACCCTCAGCCAGGAGATAGATGAACTGCTTGACCCATTGACTTGATAGCTTTCAAATTCTTTTCTGATGACTTGAATGAGATTGAATTAGGATAATAACTTCTGGATAGGCCTCTAGAGATGAGAAAAATGCTTGGTCCCCTGTTGAATGACTTGCTATGCTTATGCTATGCAGATGATTAGTCTATGTACATGACTCTATTATGCAAATGCTAATGATATTGAAACATAAACCAAGTGAATAAGGTTGAGCAAATTTTAGGGTGCAACAGCTGCCCCTATTCAAGCGACTTGGACCCGATTGGGTGAAGGGCCCGGAGCCTTCAGACATTCGCGGTACGAGGCGGTTGAATACCAGTGAAACCAGAAATTTGCCAACCGCATAAATAAACCGTGCTCCTGCTTGGGGAACGACATTCATCAGCTGAATCTGACTGTTATGACAACCCACTGATCTCGCGCGACCGTGCTGGGGATTATTTTCATCTTTCTGAAAAAGATTCTATCATCGCAGAGACAGAACACTGTCCACATCAGGACGCCTGCTTCGTCGATTTGGAAAACCTCAATAACTTTGCTGGGGACGGCTCGTCTGCCTTCTCGTTAGAACTAAATCATCCACGTTGGGAATAAACTCTTCCACGTTAGGAATAACACCGTCCATGTTAGGGCTCACCTTTCCATGTAAGGAATGACTTCTTCTTCGTCAAACTCTTCCACGTAAGGAATACGTCTTCTTTCGAATCTGTCCACGTCAGGACCAAACCCCTTCCACGTCAGGAACACACTCTTTCTTTCCACGTCAGGAATACAAGCCTCCTTCCACGTAAGGAATACTATCTATCCACGTAAGGAATCACATCTCGATTTGAATCTGTTCACGTAAGGACCCCAATCTTTCCACGTGAGGAATCACATCTTTCCACGTAAGGGAACCTTTTCTCAAATTGTCTGCGTCAGGACTAAACTTTTCCACGTTGGCGATCAATCTTGGTATGTCCGCGTAAGGACTCAATTTTTCCACGTAAGGAATAAACTCGTCTTTTCTGCGTCTGTCCACGTCAGGACTGAACTTGCTTTTCCACGTAAGGAACTGAAGCTTCTCTTTCCTCGTAAGGAATAACCTTGTCCACGTCAGGACTCACGTTTCGTCTTGATTTGTCCACGTCAGGACTCCGCTGAGGAAATGAAACTTGTCCACGTTAGGACCCATGCACCTTTGACCCACTGGGGAAGTGAAACTTGTCCCTGTCAGGACTCACATCTCAACCTGCTGAAGTAATAGAACTTGTCCACGCCAGGACTTGCGCGTCTTTGACTTGCTGGGGAAATAAGACTTGTCCACGTCAGGACTCACACACTTTGCCCACAACACAAAGAAGGATAAACTTGTCTTCGTCAGGACTCTCGCATCTTGTCATCTTAAAGAACTATAAGCGTCCACATCGGGACGCACATTTCCCCATTATGAATAAAGCTATCTGCTGGAAATAAATTGTCCACGTCAGGACACCAACACGAAGAGTAATCAATCTTGTCCACGTCAGGACTCCACACTCAATCAATACCAAGGACTCGAACCTGTCCACGTTAGGACTAGCACACATCGTCAACTTGAGGGAATGTCCACGTTAGAACTCCACATTCCACCAATCTTCTCTAGCACAAAGAAAACCCGTCGATAACATTATCCACGTTAGGACTCATCCTTCCATTGGTCCGCAAATTTCTTATCACTGACGTTACAGCAACTTTGAGGCTGACTCTACTGGGGACATTTGGAAACCAAACTTCCGAACGCCTGTTCTGATAACCGGCGGTAGCTTCTGAAACTCTGATTCATGAATCCTTTGATGACCAATGGCTCTGCTTGGGGATAAGGAGAAACTTATCCTGATGACTATGTAGGGAGAACACGAGAAATTCATAAATAACTTTGTTCGGAGACAAAGAGAACTTCATCTTGACAACTCTGTGGGGAGTAGTGCCAAAGCTGACACTTCATGAGATATCTCACGTCGAGATCCTGAATATTTATTGATTCACCTGAGCAAGGGCTCTCTCTTCCTGCACGAGAAACAATACTTGAAACAAACGGTTAGCCAACCTAGTTTATGTTTCACAAATGCATATGTTTGGCAATGATGCAATGCTCCCTTCGACATGGAAATGCTGCGCTTTTCTTTGGTTAATACAAGTATGACGCTATATGCAAATGCAAATGCAGACTCGAGCTGCTGGGTACAGGAACTGCTTCAGCAAAATAAATGCTGAAGATAATGCCAACTCCGCTGGGGATAGCCAGATGCTATAGAATTATTCCAGCAAAATAAATGCTGGAAGGATGAAGTCGATTCAGCTGGGAAATTGGGAACTTAACCCAACACCTTGTTGAAGGGCCACCCTGCTGGGGCATATAACTCTGTTGGGGAACAGCAGATGCGCCTGGTATGATTGAACTTCTGCGGGAAAGTGAACGAATATCATACGGTATTTTGACAAAATAAATGCCATGACCCACACCAACTCTGCCGGGGAGAGCCTTAATCTTTGAGTTCCACTGGGAGGAATACTTGCTGAGAAGAGAATTCCGCTGGGGATGGGATGATTCTCTTGGGAAAAATCAACTGAATCCGCTGGGGGAGAGTAAATGACCCTGCGGGGAAAGGTGAACCGTCTGAATTCAGCTTGCCAATTGGAAATATTAACCTTCTGAGGCTGAACCACTCTCTGCTCGAAATAAGGGAACCCTTCTGGGGGGACACCATACTGTCTGAATACAGCCTTACGATTTTGGAATCGTCAATTCTGTTGAGGATAAACGACTCTGCGGGAGCATGCCCTCTTGGATAAGCTACGGCTAGCTGGGGTGAATTCTATCCTTCTTCAGTAAGGAACATGCATGACCTGCGTGGGGGTCGAGTCTTTTATTACTGCAGTCTCTTGATCATCTTCCTCGTACGGTTATGAAACCTGCAACAACACAAACAAGACAAGACAAATCTATGCAACCAAGTCGATTCAGGTTAGTGACGTTATTTTCAATTAATTCAAAGCTTTAGCAACTGTTGGCAAGGGCCAGTGACGTTATGCACATGCTAGTTTCATCAAACTTAGGCGTTAATCATGCACAAAACAGTAAAGAACAGTGTCAAGTACTGAATAACGTATTTTATTGATTGGGCCCCTGAATGGGCGGAGTTTTGTACATGGGATGTAACTCCTGAAAAGAGGAAGCTACGCAAAGCAAATATACAAGTATGCACAAGAAGCATAAATATTGACAAATTAAATTTGTACACATGTCGGCAACGGGATGCAGATGAACACCACGAACTGATCCTCCTATGACTCGTCCGACTCTAATGCTTTTCCCGGTATTCATACTTCCAAAAAGGTTGTACCAGATAACCGATCCCCCCCGTTATATTCTCCCGCATTGATGCTCAGTGCAACATCAAATTCGGACCGCAGTCATTTGCTTTTCAAATCCCTAACTTTTGCGTGAACCGCCCTTTACGGGTTTTCAGTTCACCGGGATACCCCTTTTTGCCGAAGCCACCCAGTGTAGGTTTTCAACTTCGCGGGTGTACATTTTTTCAATTTTATCCCTAACTTTTGCCCGAACCTTTCATTCTGTTTTTGGTTCGCCAGGATGCCCCATTTTTGCCTGGACTCTCTTTTTTCTGTCCAGCGGGTCTATTTCAAGCAAAGTATTTTTTAACTGCGTCCGAATTCACAGGCGACGTAAAGTCTTCTCCGTCCATGGTGGACAACAACAACGCTCCTCCTGAGAAGACTTTCCTGACAACGTATGGCCCTTCGTAGTTGGGGGTCCACTTGCCCCTGTGATCTGCCTGCGGCGGGAGAATCCTTTTCAGCACAAGGTCGCCCGTCTGAAAGCTTCACGGATGTATCTTCTTGTCGTACGCTTTCTTCATTCGGCTCTGGTACAAACGACCGTATGCTAGAGAAGCTAGCCTCTTCTCATCCATCAAACTCAGTTGGTTCAACCTGTCTTTCACCCATTCTGCCTCGTCTAGCTGAACATCTCGCAATACCCTCAGAGAAGGGATCTCCACTTCCAATGGTAGCACTGCTTCCATTCTGTATACTAACGAGAACGGGGTTGCCCCGGTTGATGTGCGTACCGTCGTACGATAACCGTGCAGAGCAAAAGGTAGCATCTCGTGCCAATCCTTATAGGTCACCACCATTTTCTGAACGATCTTCTTGATATTCTTATTGGCCGCCTCAACAGCGCCATTCATTTTGGGTCGGTAAGGGGAGGAGTTGTGATGTTCGATCTTGAAATTCTGACAGAGCTCCTTCATCATTTTGTTATTCAAGTTTGAACCGTTGTCCGTGATTATCCGCTCGGGAATCCCATATCGGCAAATGATATCTCTCTTGATGAATCTGGCCACCACTTGCTTCGTTACATTTGCATAGGACGCCGCTTCCACCCACTTGGTGAAATAATCGATTGCTACTAGGATGAACCGATGCCCGTTAGAAGCTGTCGGCTCGATCTTTCCAATCATATCGATTCCCCACATCGAGAATGGCCATGGCGAGGACATCACATTCAGAGGACTCGGCGGCACATGGATCTTATCAGCATAGATTTGGCACTTGTGGCACTTCCTCGCAAACTTGAAACAGTCAGTTTCCATAGTCAACCAAAAATAACCTGCCCGCAGCAGCTTTCTCGTCATAGCATGCCCACCAGCATGCGTGCCAAAGGTACCTTCGTGTATTTCCTCTATGAGCAACTTTGCCTCTTTTTCATCTACACAACGCAACAACACCAAATCGTGATTTCTTCTGTATAAGACGCCATCCGGGTTCAAATAGAAATTACCCGCTAATCTTCTGAGAGTCTTCTGATCTTGACTGGATGCCCCAGCCGGATACTCTTTATTCTTCAGGAAATTAAGGATATCAAAATACCACGGTTTGTCGTCGGATGCTTCATCAATAGCAAATACATAAGCTGGTCTGTCAAGCCGAGAGATAATGATTCGGGGAGCCTCGTTCCAGAAGTTGACTTTGTACATGGAAGACAAAGTGGCGAGAGCGTCAGCCATTTGATTCTCTGCCCGCGGTACGTGATGCAATTCAACCTTGTCGAAGAAAGGCAACAATCTCCTTGCATAATTCATGTAATGTATCAAGTTGGGCTGACGCGTCTCCCATTCCCCTTTGATTTGATTCACCACCAGAGCTGAGTCTCCGTATACATCTAAATTCTTGATTCGCAAATCAATGGCTTCTTCAAGCCCCATTATACAAGCTTCGTATTCGGCCTCATTATTGGTAACGGCAAAAGTCAATCGGGCAGTAAACGGGATGTGCGACCCGTGTGGCGTAGTGATGATTGCCCCTATTCCGCTACCGTAAGCATTCACAGCTCCGTCAAAGATCATCTTCCATTTGGAACCCACCTCTGGTCCTTCGTCTGGCAACGGCTCTTCACAATCTTTCATCTTTAGGTACACGATATCCTCGTCAGGAAAATCAAACCTCATTGATTGGTACTCTTCAATAGGCTGCTCTGCCAGATACTCAGACAGCACACTCCCCTTTATAGCCTTTTGCGAGATGTATTGGATGTCATATTCAGTCAAGACCATCTGCCAACGGGCAATTCTTCCTGACAACGCCTGCTTTTCAAATACATATTTGATAGGATCCATCTTCGAGATGAGCATGGTTGTATGATTCAGCATGTACTGCCTCAAACGCCTTGCGGCCCAGGCTAGTGCGCAACAAGTTTTCTCCAGCATTGAGTATCGAGATTCACAATCTGTAAATTTCTTACTCAAGTAGTAGATCGCATGCTCTTTTCTCCCTGTCTCGTCGTGTTGACCGAGAACACAACCCATGCTTCCCTCAAGAACCGTCAAATACATGATCAAGGGTCTACCTGCCACTGGGGGTATCAAAATAGGAGGCTCCTGCAAATACTGCTTTATTTTATCGAACGCCTTTTGACAATTTTCGTTCCACGTTACAGCTTGATCTTTCTTCAACAGCTTGAATAATGGTTCACACGTGGCCGTTAGGTGAGATATGAACCGGGTGATGTAGTTCAACCTCCCTAAAAACCCGCGCACCTCTTTCTCTATTTTAGGCGTCGGCATTTCTTGAATTGCTTTTATTTTAGCAGGATCGACCTCTATTCCTCTTTCGCTTACAATAAACCCCAGGAGCTTACCCGATCTCACCCCGAAGGTGCATTTGTTAGGGTTCAGCCTCAGCCTGAACTTCCTAAGCCTTTTAAATAACTTCAACAGATTCACCAGATGCTCTTCCTCCGTCTGGGATTTGGCAATCATATCGTCAACATAAACTTCGATCTCTTTATGCATCATATCATGGAAAAGAGTCGTCATCGCACGCTGATATGTTGCCCCAGCATTTTTCAAACCAAAGGGCATCACTTTGTAGCAAAATATTCCCCAAGGCGTTATGAAAGTAGTCTTCTCCATATCCTCTGGCGCCATTTTAATCTGATTATAGCCTGAAAAGCCATCCATGAAGGAGAATACGGAGTATTGAGCAGTATTATCAACTAACACGTCGATATGAGGAAGTGGAAAATCTTCTTTTTGGCTTGCTTTATTCAAATCTCTATAATCCACGCACATTCGAACCTTGCCATCTTTCTTTGGCACTGGTACGATGTTAGCAACCCATGAGGGATATTTTGTCACAGCTAGGAAACCAGCGTCCCACTGTTTCTGAACTTCCTCTTTGATCTTCACCGCCATATCTGGTCGAGTTCTGCGAAGCTTTTGCTTGACTGGCGGGCAATCTTCTTTCAGTGGCAGGCGATGCACAACCATATCTGTATCGAGCCCTGGCATATCTTCATACGACCAAGCGAATACATCGTTATACTCTCGGAGCATTTCAACCAGTCTTCGCTTGATATCACCCTGCAGCGCGGCTCCGATACGAATATTCTTCTCAACCCCTTCCGACCCCAAGTTGATAATTTCGATGACCTCGTCGTGAGGCAGAATGGCTCTTTCCTCTTGCTTCACCAACCAAGACAGTTCTTCGGGAACGTCACTATCTTCGACAACCTCTTCTTCGGCCTGAAATACCGGGTGCTTAAAGTCGGGACGAGTCATAGGTGGTTCAAGGATGTCATCTGAAAATGTTATCCTGCAAAAGGAATGGTTAAGTGCTTCAAAATGCGTATAAAGCGAATAACCACGTTGCCATTTTATTGAAAAATATAAAACAAGAAAGACAGGGATTACAGTATTTGCACATGAAAAAACGCCATTTATTCAATGATTAACACGCAATGTTCATAACAACACAGCCCTAAGCAAATCCTGATGCCCCGGGCAAGACATCAGATTATTCAACAATTAATAAAGCAAAGCATTACTGTTTAAGAGTCACAGGAACAAGCTCCTGAATAGACCAGTTGCACAGTCCTTGTCCTGGCGTGCTTGGCTGAATCCAGGCATCCATATCGCAGTCGCTGTCTCCTTCGTCCGATTCTGAAGCAGCGTTGATGGTTTCATGACACACTCCACTGGCAGAGATGGTGATTGGCCCTCTGAAACGGGGCGCCCCCACGGCAGGAGGTGACGACGACGGTTGGTATCCTAGCCCGAACCGGTCCATCTTCACAGGAATGTCCAGCACTTTGCCCTAGCCCTTTGCCTCTCCTGCCTCCACTAGAGCTTGAGCTTCTTTATACGATGAGACGGCTATCTCTGGCACTTTGCTCGGCCCGGGACCTTTGTCCTTGATGCGCAACCCTTCAAATGCCTGGCAGGGTGTTTCGTGGATCTCTCCGTCGACTTCCACATATTTAAATGACGATAGATGGCTGACCAGGATGTCTTCTTCTCCGCATACAGTGACTACGCTGTCTCCGACCATATATTTCAACTTCTGATGCAGGGTAGAAGTGACTGCCCCCGCCCCATGAATCCAGGGTCTTCCAAGCAAGCAGCTGTACGCAGGCTGTATATCCATGATATAAAACTCAGTTGCAAACACCTCCGGCCCCACCTGTAGAGGCAATGTGATCGATCCAAAGACTGTTCTCCGCGTGCCGTCAAACGCTCTGACTACCAAGTCGCTGGGTGTGCACAAGATTCCTCTAACATCCAGCTTCATCATCGCCTTCTTAGGCATCACATTCAAAGACGATCCGGTGTCAACCAATACGTGCGACATTACTGATCCTCTACACTCAACAGATACGTGCAGCGTCATATTATGATCTCTCCCTTTCGGGGTCAAATCGAAGTCGGTAAAGCCCAAGCTGTGGCCTGCATTCACATGTGCCAACACTCCTTCCAGTTGATTCACGGAGACGTCTTGGGGTACGAAAGAAGTATCCAGGATTTTCAGCAAAGCATTTCTGTGAGCTTCCGAACACAGGAGCAATGACAGGATAGATATTTTGGACGACGTCTGCTGCAGATGCTCCACAATCTTATAATAACTTTTTCGAATCAAGCGCATGAACTCTTCTACATCCTTCGATGCTGCTTCTTTTTCACTCGCTTGCACTGGGACGTTCTCAACCGCTTTCCCTTTTCCTTTCGCTAGTCTTTCAGCCTCCACTTCAGGGGATATAAAGATCCTACCACTCCTTGTCATACCTCCTGAACCAACAACATTATCCACAGTCTCGGCTGGCTGCTTATTAACATCAATCTTTATCCCGTCACAATACACCTCCAACCCATATGACCATGGGACTGCTTTCGTGCTCTCGTACGGGATCGGCCCGGCCTTAGTTATGGTGATCGGTGGTCGCTGAGCTGGTGCTGCGATAGTGATTGTCTTTCGAGGAATCGTTACAGTGGCCACATCGTTCTGATCATATGCTACTGCCCCTGCGGGCTCTTCAGTTGCTGCTTGGTCAAACTGCAATATGCCTTCATCAATTAAAGCCTGAATGCCTTTCTTCAAATCATCACACCCCCCAGCTAGGGTCCAACATTCTAAGCAATATTCGTCACATCCCGGGTAAACACCCCCTTGCAACAGTCTGCTCTTTATCTCGCTCAGCGGCGTCTTTAAATCTTCGACATTCATAATCAGATTCAACCCTTCCTCAGTCAGAATGGCGTTGGCCCCATGATTAGGCATGGGCTTCTGCACTATATTCGGACCTGCCGTTCCGAAATTGATAGTCTTATTGTCCAAAAGATCCTGCACAACATGCTTAAAAGCATGGCAACCCTCTATATCGTGGCCTGGCGCCCCAGAATGAAACTCGCATTGCCTGCTTGCATCGTAACCAAACGGGGGAGCTCCCGTTATCGGTGCCAGAGTTCTCTTCTCTACCAGGTTCAATCCCAACAGTGTCTGCAACAAATCAGCATATGTTGAGGGAGGCTTCTCAAACACTCTTCTCGGTTTGCCACCCTGGAATCTTCGCTGAGCCTGCTGTGCCCCCTGCTGAGGCTGCTGCTGCTGTTGCATTGGCTGCTGCTGGGACGGTTGTTGTTGCTGAAGTGGTTGTTGCTGGTACGGGATAGTAACACTCGCCACCTGCTGCGGCTGATGATATTGGTTTCGTCCCCTGCCTCGGCCTCGGCCTCGGCCTCCAAACACTGCGCTTGCCTCGCCCTGACGGCGCCCACCAAAAGCCTTCCTATTACTGCCAGATGCATTTGATTCCTCGACCTGGAATTTTCCTTGCTTAATGTTACGCTCAATCTTTTCTCCCATCAGAATTAGGTCTGAAAAACTGGCCAGAGACGTGTCATGAAACAAGCCTGTGAATGTGCCGACGAACATGTCATTCATTTCCTTATCTTCTACAGGAGGACGTACCCTGGCAGCCATATCGCGCCACCTTTGCGCGTACTCTTTAAAGCTCTCCCCCTTCTTCTGAGACAGCCCGGCCAATTGGACCCGATTGGGCGCCAAATCGCTGTTATACTTGTAGTGAGCTACGAACGCCTCTGCCAATTGCTTCCATGTCTTGATATTAGTTGGCTCCAACCCCATATACCATTCTAGGGAAGGGCCTGACAAACTATCTTGAAAGAAATGCATTAGCATTCTTTCATCAGTTGAGTATGCAGACATCTTTCTGTAATAAGCTCGTACATGCACTTTCGGACACGTGTCCCCTTTATACTTATCAAACGCAGGAGCTTTGAATTTGATTGGCACCCTCAAGCCAGGTACCAGACCCATTGTTTCCATGTCCAAGCCTACAGCACTTTGGTTCAGGACCCCCCTCATTTGCTCTTCTAGCATTCTGATCTTCTGGGAGTCGTCCATCGGCCCTTCGAAACCTCCGCCGGAGAAAGCGTCTTCCTGCTGATCTTCTTGCCACATACCATTTCTAGCTCTATACCCATCATATCCAACATTACGTCCAGCCCTGATCTGATTCATCCCCGGACCTCGGCCTCTGTTGCCGTACCCTTGAACACCTCCAGCAGGCCCAAAAGCCATAAACCCCGCGCCGTTTCCATTTCCAAAACCCCCGTAACCCTGATTGGTCGCACCATAACCATCTTGCCCAAAGCCTTGAGCATTGAAACCATATTTCCCAGCATTATCGAATCCCTGATCATTGAACCCGAATCCAGCATTGACAAAGCCGTTGCCTCCCATATTATCACCCAAATTGATGTCACCAAGCCCAACGTTATGGACAACAGTCTCATCCCCAACTCCGACGTTACCATTCACAGCAGCGGTAGCGTTGTTGACATTAGCAGCAGGTATATTGACTACAGGTGGAGCCACTGGCGTGGGAGTGCCGTCTCCATGAGCAGTATCGACCCGTACAGACTGATGATCCTCATTACCGTGACCAGCATTTCGGGCCAACAGAGGCTGGACCATGGCCTGCAAATTCTCCTGACCTTTTGCAATAGCTTCCATGGTCTGCATAAAGAGAGCGAGCTTCTCGCGCACATCTTGCATCTCGTTCTGCATTTGATCCATGATTCTTCGACAGTTAGTGCGGGTAGAATAGCGGTGCGGGTGTTGATCTGCAATCCTGGAAAGTACCTGATACAGAGCATGAAATAAGATACCATCCAATGATTACCTGTAATGCAACATGAATATGAATGCAATGCAATGTGCCTGTGCATTAGGGAAGTTCATTCCCCCAGTTCTAGTGTGAAGGTGCCAGTGCAGTGACAGTGCGGACAATAGGAATATCGGAGCTGAATCATAGAAAGCCTCATATATTGCTGAGAAAACCAATAAGCCAAGAGTACAATAATACTGAGTACAACACGAAGGCATGACCTCATCCAACAATCCTGGTGATGGTCAGCACTATGCAAATAAAGCATACAAGCGAATATATGAAATAATCAAATGCTCTCAAAAGCCCGGTACTCTTCTATCAACCTCTTGGTCTCTAGGTGCCCTGGTCGGGTGAGCAGTCCTTCTACCAACTGATTCCTTTTCTTAAGAACACGACGCACGTCTCCCGCAGTTTCTTCCCATGTCGCTTCTCCGAAGCAATCTTCTAGTTTTCGCTTTTGAGACACAGCTTCATCTCTGCATTTGATTGCCTTGTTCAGTGCATTCTGGACACTATACCGGGTCATCACTTCTTCCTCACACTTCTTGATGCTAGACTTCAACTTCTCTTCGAGGTCGGAGATTTGCTGCTTCAGCTTATCTTCCCTCTTCTTATTGTTGGTGAGTGTAGCATTCCAAGTCTTATTGCAAGAGGAGATTTCTCGGTGTGCTGCGTCGAGCGCCTTCTTTTTGGATTCCAGCATGTCATGGGAGCTTCTGAACTCTTGCCCCAGACGTTCGCGCTTTTTCTTTTCCTCAGTCAACTCAACCCCTAACCTGTTTAACAGCTCGATTTGCTGTTGGAAAGCATAGACGGCCTTGTTTTTCTCACTGCGCACCTGAGCTAGCTCCTGCTCTAACCCTTCGTTGATCTTCATCAAGGCTTCTTTCTCTCTCACAACTTGCTCGTAGGCTTCCCGAGAAACAGTAGTTGGCTCTTCTGCTGGAATAGGAACAATGACGGGTGCAGCTGGAAATGGCATTAATAACTGACTTGCTCTTTCCTGGATCCAAACCCTGTAAGGTGCATAGGCCTGGCAATCGTTCTTACCTAACAGTGGCTTCCCTTTGCGGTTAATACGTGTCCAGGCATGCTGCAGCTCAGCTAGCAATTCTCCCTTCAAATCACCTGTGAAGTACAGAGATTCCTGTACTTCTTCCTCCTGAGGTGGATTCTTCAGTGCATATCCGAACTGGCGAATGAATAGAGAAGGGTTGTAATTGATACACCCTTTCCTTCCTATCAGTGGCACATTAGGGTACCCAGAACAACTAAAGATGAGCTCAGATCCCAACAGGTCTCGATCAAACCACTCCATATCTTCCGACGATAGCCTCATCAGGCGTTCTGGCCAACCAACTGGAACTGTAGTCTCTGCGACAGATCTCCTCTTAGGAAGGTGACTCTCAAACCACATACTCAACAAGGGTACACAAAGATGAACATTCTTTCCTCTCCCTTTCTCATTCTTGTAATGCAGTGAGTGATAGAGATCTCCGAGTAAGGTAGGTACAGGATTACCAGCGGCAAACAAGTAGAAGGCGTCGAAGTCCACAAAATCTGGTATATTGGGAAACAAGACTATGCCATGAATGCACAAGGCCAACACAGCATTGAAAGCAACCCAACACCCGCTCTTGGCGTACTCCTGGGCTTTACCAACTAAGAACTGGAGTGAGAAGCCTGGAACTCCGCGGGAAACAGTAGTTAATAGTTCAGAAGCATCAATATGCAAGGCTTTTGCCAAATCCTCCGGCTTGGGCTTGGCGCCAGAATGGATGAATGGAACCTGGTTCTGCACGGGCAGCTCAACATACTCAGCGTATTCCTCCAGGGTTGGTCCCATAATAAAGTCAGAGAACGTAAAGCACCTCAAAGCAGGGTCGTAGAATTGCATCAAAGCATACAACCCATCCAACTCTACCTCTGTAGGTTTACACACCAATCTCAGTAGTCTACCATAGCTCATCCGGAAGCTCCTACGAACACCCTCATCAGCAAGAGAGATCAACCCCAGTAAAGGAACAATATCAGGAGTAGGCAATTTGTAAGCAACTGTCCTCCTTAAGCTAGTCATGATCAGACACTCAGAGGTCTGGGCACTAGAACTAGGGAAATGCAAATGCACCTGCAGCACAGACACACGTTAGTGAAATGCAAATGGTAATGGATATGCAGTAATGCAATGCAAGTAACATGCAACAGGGACCAAAGCTGTAGCTGAATAGCCTGGACCATATCAAGAAGTCTCAGATAGATTCTCTAGAAGTCCTCAAACCCTGGTCTCAGATGGTCCTAAAACAAAGCTCCAATACTGGTCTCTGATAGACCCCATAATCACAACCTGAATGGTCTCTGGTAGACCTCAAATCATATCTCCCACTGGTCTCTGACAGACCTCAGAACACATCTCCAAATAGTCTCTGACAGACCTCGGAACACACCAACTGGTCTCTGACAGACCTTAGAACACATCTCCACCTGGTCTCTGACAGACCTTAGAACCCTCCATAAATATCCAGGATCCTGATCAAGAAACAAACCGGTGGTCTGAAGGTCTAGTTACCTGCATAACCCTGAATCCCCTCACAGGTGGGTGGCCCTATAACTGGCACAAGGTACGACATCCTATGCGGTCGTCGGCGTTACATACTTTCAGGGTTGATGATACGATTCCCAGAAGGAGTGGCATCATCAATCCCTGAAGAGGCCTCACTTAGCCAACTTCCAAATGATCGGTCCCCAGAGTCGACAATCCAACTAACCAGCAACCCACGCCAACCAAAGGAAGGGGCAGGAGGCCAACCAGAGGAACCTCGTCTGAGTGTAGATTTCATGGGACACCAAAGCAAGCAAAGCAAGCGGGCGCCCACTAATTTCTACTCTAATTCTAGGTGCACTCAAGCCCAGGTCCGGCTTATCTCTCAATATCAGAACACCCGTCACACCCCAGATACAGCAATAATAATCAATATATATATAATGCTGAAAATAAAGGTCACAAATATAAAATAACTCCATACAAAATCCTCGACGGGAAAACAAGCGCTAGGATTGACTCTCTTAAGGGACGTTGGATCCCAAATGCATAAGAACTATCGCGGTCCTTAGCAACCAGGGGACGTTGGATCCCCAGCAGAGTCGCCAGCTGTCGCTACTGCGAAAATCGGCGCCGGCTGAACAGAAGAGTCGCCACCGTGCGTTATTTATCCCACGGGAGGGAAAGGAAACGCTCAGAGTAAACCTCGCACAACATGGGAAAGGTATGGTCGTCGCAACCAAAACCTGGATTCGGGAGTCGGTTACGCAAGGGGAAGGTATTAGCACCCCTCACGTCCGTCGTACTCGACGGGATCCACGCTTGTTTTCGGGTATGGATTGTTATTCTATCTAAACTATAGGTCAAGGGTTAAAAAGAAAATAAAAGGACTCGGCAAAGTATCGCACTTTATGCCTACGTATTCCCGTCTGGAACGAGAAATCAGAGTCAACGTAGTTCGCCTACCTACGGGAAAGGAGGGGAAGGTTGCTCGCTAGGATATCGCATCCTATGCCTACGTACTTTCATACAGCATGAAAGATCAGAGCAAACGTAGTTCGGGCCACGTACGACACAGGTCTGTCTTGATTGATTTTATTCCTTCTGAAAAAGGTTTTTCTGATTAACAGTCCAAGCGGACAAAAATGACGTTTTGGTGAGTTCACATTCTTTTACGAAAGAAGTGTCTTTTATTGTGTTTGAAATCTTTATGGTGTTTTCCTGGTTGTTTTGAGAAAGAGGAGACAGAACTCTAACCTATGGTTGCGAAAGGGAAACAAACTAACCTAATGTTATCATGCATGGGTTAAGACCTAGTGTCTATCATGCTCCTCTCTTGCGCAGAGAGAAACAGAGATCCTACGGGATAGGCAGAAACAGAAACAATAACAGATATAATAAAGCGGTAAAATGCATGGATGCAACAGTACAAGCGAGGCAAGGGAGTCCCACTCAACCTCGAACCTAGAAAACAATAAGCGAAAGTGAACAGGCTTCACTTTCCACCTAACAGGTTAAACAGCAAACAATACAGTCAGGAAAACCAAACAATACAGCAAAAATGAAATACAGCAATAATAAACAGCTTCAGCAGCTCTGAATCAACATCTGGCTTTAAGTAATCTCCAATCAGCTACAGGCTTTAACAAGCATCAATCTCCATCTTCATGGCCTTCAGGTAAGGGCTTTGATCATCAGTCTTCTATCTGCAATGGCTTTTCTTCAAATTCAAACCTCCAGGATGAGGGATCAGTCATAAGAGTGAATTGGGTGTTAAGCAATCAGTTGACTACCAAAGGTGGTGAACAGACTGCCTCTAACACATAAGACATTTTATCTCAAGAGTTCTATCTCTTAGACACTATCACCAAGCCTTCCAAAGGAAGGGGGTGAGTGTCTTAGAGAGACTCTGTATCACAGAGAAGAATGGATGCAGACAAGGCAATCCATGTTTGAGAAACAAACTTTCTAACCTAGAGCCCTGCCTAGCTCCTAAACCCTAGTCTCCTCAGCATCTGCTAGCAAGAACCTCCTCATCAACTCTGGAAGTTGGTCTTCAGTCTCTAGATCTCCAATGGCTTCATCATCATCAGTCTTCAGCTTTCCCAAGTCCCCAGACAATCCCAATACCCACACAGACAAATCAATAATCCCCAGAGGGCACACCACACCAGTCAATCAGATATATACAGTACATTAATAGCAGTAGGGGAATCCTGACTTTTTCTAAGGGAATCTAATAACTACCCATAGCCCCTATAGTCCCATAGCTAACCTATTCAATCTCTAAGTCCTAAGGGAAGTGAATTAATTCTCCTAAGTCATCACCTAAAACCCTAGTTTGTTCATGTTATTCACACCTAAACTTAAACACCTAAAATTAATTTCTAAAAATGGGAACTAAATTGTATCTACAAGTTTAATGTCCAACCTAAACAACCTAAAAAGAATGGGCAAAAAATATTGAAGCAATTAATAGAACAAAAAATAACAAAATCATGCATGAAATGAAACTATTTAAAATGCTATTTATTTGGAAAATATGGGAAAAATATCAAATAAAAAATAAAATGCAATTTTTATTTTTTATAATTTTCTTGACTCTTTAAAGAAAATAATGCAAAAAGAATGAATTAAAAATATGCAATTTCTGATTTATTATGAATTTTCAAAAATGAATGAAAATAAAAGGAAATTAAAAAATGAAAATAGAAAGAAATAAAGGGGGGGGGGGGGTAAGAATAGCAAGCAGATCAGGTTCAGCGCATTGGGCCCATCAAATTGGGGGGTGCGAATAGCTGTCTGAGCCCAAGTCCCCCCATTAAATGAAACGGCGCGTTTCAATGCTTAAAATTTTCCCTCCGTTTTCCAATTGAATATGATCCGTTAGATGAGTCCTTCGGTCAAAAGTCAAAAGGAGATCGTGTGGCTCCTGACCCTTCTTCAACCTCCAGCCACTTAGGGTTTCAGAAAACCCTTCTCATGCACGATTCTTCCACTCGATCTTTCTCCATGCTCCCTCGATGGAAATGAAAAATTCCAAGCCCTAAAATGATCTACTAAACACAAGGAATCCATGCCTGGTCCTAGTTTTGGCTAACTCTCCTTGTGGACCCCAAACAGAGGGCACAAAAACCAGGGTTCACCATACTTGTCTGATGTCAACTTTGCCAGAATTCAAACCTGATGATCTACAGTTACTCTACATACTTTCCTCATCATTCTATGCCTGATCACATCAATTATAATCCACTACACAGCTTGTTCTTGGAGCTTACAGAAATGGTAATCTGCCATGGATCTTCACAAAACTATCTCTAGATTTCAAGAATCATTCCCCTATGGTCTCTAAACACTCTTATCCTAACCACATGATCTACAACAGCCTAAATGATGAGATTCGAAGAATTTTGCATACCTTGCAAGTGGTGATGGCAATGGTGGTTAGACTCCAATTCAAGCCTTGATACTTGTTGAAAGTGATCTTCAATGAGTGTGTATGCTTCTGTTTGCACTGGTTCTTGCTCAATCTTTGTGAATCACTGTATTCCACTCTTCATGCAAGTTGGAGTTTGAACTTGGATCTCCTTTTCCAGCCACGAATTCCTTCCACTTTCCTTTGCCAAACACTCTAGGATGATGGTGGATGATGATGATAACAGCAAGTGGAATGGTAGATGAAGTTTTAATGGAGTTTGGATGAAAATGCAACTTGGAGTGAAGAAGATGAATGGTACAATTCTTGATCAATTCAGCCAATTCTTGATGTGAATCATAGTGTTTGAATGATGATGATGAAGATTCAATCAACAAATGTAAGAATTGAGGGAGATTATGGAGAGTTTGTGAAGCTTATGCAAATTGAAGAAAGTGTGGAAAATTTGGGGTTTTGAACAAATGGAATCACCAACCATGGCATGAACCAACTTGTATGAATATATAGATGAGGTTAGAACCTCCTAGAAACTTGGAGAAGTTTCCCTTGCATTTTTTCCCTTGAAATTGGTTTATGTTTCTTTCATTGTAAGCAACCATGGATAACTCTCAAATTATGAACTAAACTCAAAATTCCACTTTAGCCAATGTCTTTAAAATTCCCTTTCCATTCAAAATGACCTATAATTTTGCTTCATTTGGCCAAGATATGAAAAATCTCATTTTTAAGTCCATTTTCCTTCATTAAATTCAACAATTTTGAAAACTTGTGCTATGAATCTTTCCAATCTCTCATGGTCACTTTTCTAGACTCAAAATGTCATTTGGAGCACGTTTTATGTTGTAAGTTTTTCCATTTGAAGCTTCCTTGTGTGAGTTTTGGGCATAGGTTAAAATGACCTGTAATTCACAAATGACCAAAATACCCTTTGCTTGCCAAGACCATAAGTAGAGTTCCCCAAATCATATGAAGGCATACTATACCATTCTAGAAAGCTAAGACAATAAGGAACAACTCTTATGTTGTCCAGAAATTCATTTGAAATCTCCTTGAGGGGTAAGAATTACTTGGAAGTCAAGTCACTTTCACAGACAAAATTTCAGATACCTCAGATGGCCTGTAACTTGCAAGGACCATAACTTGAGTTCTATAAATCTCCTTGATGTCTTCCACCACTCAAATTAAAGGTCTTGAGATCCTCTACAAGTTCCATGTTGGCCAAGGATCCATTTGAAGCTTGCATTTTGACTTATCTTGCTTGGAAATTTGACCTAAACTAGGGGATTTTACATAGAAACCCTAATTTAGAAACTCCTCTTCTCCTTGATTTCTCTTGATTCCTTTTTAGCATAACAACATATCCTTATTCTCCATGTCAAATGATGAACCCCACATCTCTTCAATAGACCTGAATGCCCTTAAATCAATCAATTGACCTAGGGTTGACCCAGATGAAACCCCAGTTGACTGTCTTCAACTGCAATTCTTGTGATCACATCAACAACTTGTTTTCTTCTCCAAATGACTTTCTAAGTCCTCCTAGATGTCTAGATACTCTCCATGCCTTCAATTCACAGCTCATACTTTCCTTGATGATCCCCAGATACCCTCAGCCAGGAGATAGATGAACTGCTTGACCCATTGACTTGATAGCTTTCAAATTCTTTTCTGATGACTTGAATGAGATTGAATTAGGATAATAACCTCTGGATAGGCCTCTAGAGATGAGAAAAATGCTTGGTCCCCTGTTGAATGACTTGCTATGCTTATGCTATGCAAATTATTAGTCTATGTACATGACTCTATTATGCAAATGCTAATGATATTGAAACATAAACCAAGTGAATAAGGTTGAGCAAATTTTAGGGTGCAAAAAGATGTACTTGATTGGATCCATCTTAGAGATTAAATATGTGGTGTGTGTCAGCATGTATTGTCTGAGGCGTCCAGCAGCCCATGCAAGTGCACAACAAGTTTTCTCAAGCAAAGAGTATCTAGTCTCACAGTCGTTAAACTTTTTGCTGAGATAGTATATAGCATGCTCTTTCTTGCATGAATCATCTTGTTGTCCTAATACGTAACCCATGGATTCGTCTAGCACAGTTAAGTACATAATGAGCGGCCTTCCAGGAACTGGTGGTATCAAGATCGGTGGTTCTTGCAAATATTCTTTGATTGCATCAAATGCCCTTTGGCATTCATCATTCCACACAACCGGCTGATCTTTCCTGAGTAACTTAAAGATTGGCTTGCAAGTGGCTGTGAGATGTGAAATAAATCTTGCGATATAATTCAACCTCCCTAGAAATCCACGGACCTCCTTTTCGGTCTTTGGGGCAGGCATGTCCTGAATCGCCCTTACTTTATCAGAATCCACCTCAATCCCTTTCTGGCTTACAATAAAGCCCAACAACTTTCCAGACCGCACCCCGAACGTACATTTGTTGGGATTAAGTCTCAACTTGAACTTCCTCAGTCTGGCGAACAACTTTTCCAAATTAACCAAATGTTCATCTTCAATCTGGGACTTAGCAATCATGTCGTCAATGTACACTTCGATCTCTTTATGAATCATATCATGAAAGAGTGTTACCATTGCACGTTGGTACGTTGCCCCAGCGTTCTTTAACCCAAATGGCATTACCTTGTAAGAATGTGCCTTATGGTGTAATGAACGTGGTCTTTTCCATGTCATCTGGATCCATCTTAATTTGATTGTAACTAGAGAATCCATCCATGAAGGAAAAAACGGAGAACTGAGCCGTATTATCTACCAACACATCAATATGAGGCAATGGAAAATCATCTTTAGGACTTGCTCTGTTTAAGTCGCGGTAATCCACACACATATGGACCTTTCCATCCTTCTTTGGCACGGGAACGATATTTGCAACCCATTGCGGATATTTGGCAACTGCTAAAAACCCTGCATCGAATTGCTTTCGGACTTCATCGCGGATTTTCAGAGCCATATCAGGACGGGTTCTTCTCAACTTCTGCTTGACGGCATGGCACTCTTCTTTGAGTGGCAACTTGTGTACAACGATGTTCGTATCTAGACCAGGCATGTCCTGATATGACCATGCGAACACATCAGCATATTCTCGAAGGAGCCCTACCAACTTTACCTTGACAGTATCCTGAAGAGACGCGCCAACCCTTATCTCTATTTTATTTTCTTCTGAACCTAGGTTGATAATCTCGACATCCTCTTTATGCGGCATAATGACCTTCTCTTCTTGCTGCAGCAACCTAGCCAATTCGTTGGGGAGCTCATCCTCGTCTTCCTCATCCGCTCGGTATATTGGACAATCAAAATCATAAAGGCCTATAGCAGTGTCGATATCAAGGACCTCGGTAGTGTCTCTGCATGTTTATGATTTATGCAGCTTATTTAGGAAAGTGAGTGCGTGAAAGAAATGCCATTAATTATGAAAAATGAGCAAAAGAATTGAATGCAAATCAAAATTTATTCACGTTAAACATGTTTCGAAACATCAGGAGGCCCGATACAAAGCTCCACTACGCCTTGGGCAGAGCGTAGGGTTTTGAAAATTAATTAAAACTTTACTTTTGAAGAGGGAAGAATTGGGGTATTTCGATGGTCTTCCAGTTCTTCAATTCTTCACCAGGTTCAGCCTGTCGGATCCAGCTTGCGGAGACTTCTTTGTCATCAGCCTCATCTTCAATTACCATGGCGGAGGTATGATCGAAGATATGCCCGGCGCTCTTGAAAATTTATGCTACAGGAGGAATCTCCTTCTTGTCACGTGCAACCATTGCTGTGTTGGACGAAGGATGGTATCCTAGCCCAAATTTGTCGAACTTTTCAGCCACTTCCACCATCTTTCCCCAGCCCTGGGCGTTCCCTTCATCTACAACCATCTTAGCCTCTTCATAAGAGGCCATTGCTGATCTTGAACTCTGACTGTCTGAAATTCGCTGTACCGCTAATGTATTCACCATTTCAAAAGACTGAAAAGGCGTTTCCACCGTTTCCCCTTCAACTTCAATGTACCTGAAGGACGTTAAGTGGCTTACCAAGATATCCTCCTCTCCTCCAATCTGAACTACCTTGTCATTACTGACAAATTTTAGCTTTTGGTGAAGGGTGGAGGTAACAACTCCTGCATAGTGAATCCAAGGTCTCCCTAGAAGACAGCTGTACCCTGGATAAATATCTATTAATTGGAAAGTAATGGTGAAGACAGTTGGCCCGATTTTTATTGGCAAGTCCACATCACCAATCACAGCACGCCTAGAACCATCAAAAGCTTTGACTACCAGAGCACTTGGCTTCATGCTAACTCCTTTTACTGGCATTCTCTCCAGGGTGACCTTGGGAAGCACATTCAAAGAAGAACCTGTATCCACTAAACTCGGGATATCAATGTGTCTTGGCACTTGATAGAAATATGGAGAGCTTTATTGTGGTTTCTCTTCTCTGCAGTCAGGTCATCATCATTAAACCCAAGAAAGTTTCCGGTTGTTACGCTAGCTATCACATCATCGAACTGGGCTACGGTGATATCTTTAGCAATATGCGCGGCGCTCAACACCTTCATTAAAGATAACTTGTGGGCCTATGAACTAAGTAACAACGAGAGCATGGAAATTCTGGCTGGAGTCTGGTTTAGTTGATCAATCACTTTGTAATCACTTTTTCTGATGATCTTCAAAAACTCCTCAGCTTCCTTTGGTGTAACTGCTGCCTTTGGTGATGACACCTCAACAGGTGGCTCAACACTTGGTAGTTCAACTGTAGCTTTTTCTTTATTTCTAGCTGGCACTTCCACTGGTTTGGCGGCAAATAAACGACCGCTACGGGTCATCCCACTAGGCCCAACAACTGCATCGCATTTGGCAGCGTCATACTTAATCACTAGTCTCTCTGGCCTCTGTTTAAAAACTTTGGGCTCAGACTCATTGACAAAATACTCTATTACCACTGGAGCTGGTCGTGCTGCTCTTTGTCTATTGACGTCATCTTCATCATATTGCATAATCACGGGTGCTAGTCGGGCGGGCCTCTGTTGAAAGGCTTCCGAAGGATCATACTGCAAGACTACTGGTGCTGGTCGAAGTCGCCTTGTCGGATAAGCACTTGTTTCATCATACTGAATATCAATAGCAGACACGTTCGAATCTCTTTGTTCTATTTGTATTATCCCATGTTCTATGAACCTTTGTAAATGTCTCTTCACCACTTCGTCAGTCAAATTCTCCACTTCTTCTTGGGGAATCATCCCACTTTTTTTCAATTGTTCTCCAATAACGGCCATTGGAGTACGAACATCTTCAACATTTGTAATTAGTCTCAAACCACTACTCTCTTCCACAGCATTGACAGAAGGACCTCCATGTTTAGGTAACGGATCCTTCGTAATATTGGCACCTCTAGGTGTAAAAGTGAGATCTTTGGACTCTATCAAGTCTTGCACCCGGTTCTGAAACGCATAGCAGTTGTCTATGGAGTGTCCAGGGGCTTCTTTATGGAACTCGCAATGGGCATTGGCATCGTACCCAGGAGGATATGGAAAAATTGTCGGACGTAAATCTCGCAACGTTAAGTGTCCACTCTGATTTAGCTAAGCAAAAATCTATCCATATGACATAGGCAACGGGTCGAGTTGTCTTCTTGGCTGTCTTGGCCTTTGCTATCTCTGGGCCGGAGCATTCTGATATTGCGGTGGAGGAACTCTCTGATAATTCTGTTGTTGATTCTGTTGTTGAGTTGGTTGTTGGTAGGGAGCTTGGGCTACTGCAGCTACTTGTTGATACTGGATATCCACCGGAGCTCTGCCCCTTTGTCCTCTCATCACGGCATTAGCCTCATCTTCCCTTTTCTTCATGAGAGGCTTTCTTCCTCCATTCATTGGGACCGCAGCCTTGTTCTTTTTCAAAGTGCTCTCGATTCTTTCACCTACTGACACCACTTCAGCAAAGTTAGGGAAACTGGACCCAAGCATGCGATCCAAGTACTGAGGTTGTAGAGTTCCCATAAACATGTCAGTTAACTCCTTAGTCAGCAATGGTGGTTGAACACGGGCAGCCAATTCCCTCCACCTTTGGGCATATTCTTTAAATGACTCATTGTTACGTTGAGTCATATCTTGCAGTTGCATGCGATTCGGTGCCAAATCAGTATTATACTGATAATGTTGTGCAAACGCATCTGCTAGATCTCTCCACGTGCTGATTTGTCCTTTTTCTAACTGCATATACCATTCCAATGATGCCCCACTGAGGCTATCTTGGAAGTAGTGTATTAAGATCAAGTCATTATCAATGTGAGCCGCCATCTTGCGACAATACGCTCTTAGATGGGTTTTGGGGCAGCTGACCCCCTTGTACTTCTCAAAGTCTGGGACTTTGAATTTCTTTGATATCACTAATCCCGGAACTAGACACATGTCGACAGCATCCAACCTGGAGTCTTTTTGATTTCCAATGATTTGATTTTCTCTTCAACAGTTCGTAGTCTATCTGCAGCAAGGTCATTAGTAATCCGCATACTGTGTTGAGGAGGAGGTGGTGGAGGTTGGTAAAAAGCATCATATTGTTCATCCATGTCTGCTTCAGAGCCCTGACGCGCGGATATGGAACGGTCGACAAGGTCCACGTGGGGAGTTTTAACAATCCCAGAAGTTCCTATATTGTCAGCCACCTTCTTGGCATTAGCAAAAGTCTCATCATTGTTTTCTTTTTGGGCTAACGTCAGCATTGTCTCCAGCAGCTGATCCATCTTCATCTTGAGAGCGTCGATGTCACCCCTCATGGTGTTCTGAGTCTCTTCCATTTGTTCAAGCATCATATGAAAGTTGCGTCTGGTCTCGTAGCGATGTCGAGTAGTCAGCTTTCAAATGCTGAAGGTAGAAAGGAAAAGTCCAATGAGTTGTAATGTCGGGCGAAGGTGCAAAAATGCTTATGTTTATGCTTATTATTATGAGTGCGTTTTTTTTTTTTTAGGGAAGCATTTATACCAACGGTTATTTATCAATTATTCAAACAGCACAAGAACAAATAAATTAAAAAGACTACTCCTCATTCATTCAAATTGTTCCAACATAAACAGAGTACAATCCATCCAGGAATATAAATTTGCGAAAAAAATAATAGAAAAACATCGAAAACTTCAAGCTTCATTTCTTCTTGCTTCACGCTCCTTGAGCTCTTCCTTGAATCTTGCCAACATTTCCTTGCACACACATATGAACTCATAAATAGCCGGAGCGGTAGAGTCATCTATGGCTTCCATAGCATCTCGGTGTTTCCATATCAGATCTTTGGCCAACCAGTTACAAAATTCCACCAACCCATTTAGCTTGTTGCGGTATGCATCTCGGTTATCCTTCATGATGTGAATGGATTGCTCATATGCCGCAACATCACGAGCTAACTGGTCTCTTGCAGCAGACCAAATTGCTTGGTCTTCCTTGATAGCTCCTATCTGATTCTCCTGATACTTAATAAACTTCTTGAGCCCATCCATGTCAGCACATATCTTACGCCAGTCTTCTGGTTTAACCCAATATGAGTTTAGGGCTTCTTCCTTGAGTTGACGTTCTCTATCCTCGTCAGCTCTTGATTGACGTAGTGCAGCACCAAGTGTCTTGATTTCAGCTCCTAATGTCTCCCTGATCTCCTTATTCTGTTTAGTGGCTAGAAGATACCACTGTTCATTCTCTCGCCATTTTCTATGAGCGTGATCCAGCTGCTCTTTGAGGGATTCTAAGCAACTGTCAGCCTGGTTGATACATACTTTGGTCCTTTTCCTTTTACCCTTTTCTTCATTAATCTTGCTTCCCATCTCTTCAATTCTCTTATCCTTTCTCTCAATTTCATACCTCATGTGATTCTTTTCATTAGTCACATTTTGAAGCTTGACTTGTAAATCTTCGTTTTCTTTCCCTAGCTGGGCTATCTTGACTCTCATCTCTTCCACTTCTTCGACTGATACGGGTACCGGTTGCGGAGTGGTGAGTTTAGGAGGTGCCTCAATAGAAAAGGGGAGCTTAACTATTTTGACCCTCTCTAGAACCCACTGCCGAAAAGGAATCCTGGTCACACCATCCCTTCTTCTCAAATCTGATCCTTTAGTATGAACTTTCTGCTAACATCGTACAATCTGACAGAGAAGTGAAGGATCCTTGGCAACTCTCTCATGGAGGATCATTTCTTCTAGTTCTTTGTCTTCAGGTTTCCCTAACATTGGGTATTCAAATTGTCGTATAGCTAGTATAGGGTTATAGCTTATACAACCTTTTGATCCGATCAATGGTACGTTGCAAAAACTACCACAGCTCATGATGATTTCACTTACTTCCAACTTATTCGGGTACCAGGTGATTTTCTTTTCAGAGATAGATGCTAGAAATTGAGCCCATTCTCCACTGTTCAAAGTAGGGACGGTGGCGTGACGTTTGAGTATGTGAGAAGTGAGCCATTTGTAGAGAATAGGGAGACAAAATGTCAACACTGAACCTTTTCTTTCATGGAGAAGGTGTAAAGTGTAGAAAACATCAGCCAAGAGAGGGTGTACCGGGCTTTGTTCCTTTTTCCAAACGGCCCAAAATACGCTGACGGCTACGGAATCAACGAAATCTTCGAAAGTGGGAAACAATACTAGCCCATAGATGAGGAGAGCCAGTATATTCACCAAAGCATCCCACTGTTTGTTCTTTAAAATCTTAATTGCTTCTTTCTCTAGTACAATGCTTCTAAAGCCAAAGAAATCTTCCCTTTTCTTCCAACAAGCTTTGGCTATTGAAATCGATATTTTGAGAGCATCGGCCAATTCTTCCACTTCTGGAGTCTGCCCTATCATAGTATAAGGTGCCCTACCCTTGACCGGGAAACCTAGGAACCCCTCAAACTCTTCAATAACAGGTGTCAAGTAGAAATCTTGAAATAGGAAGCTTCTCATTTGCGGATCATAAAATTGTGCCAAAGTCGTAATAGCAGGGACCTGTACTTCAATCATCAGCAGATCGGTCACCTGGCCAAACCTTCCTATCAGAGTCTTCTTGAAGATGGTAGGCATTTCTTTCAAACAGTTCATGACCACACTAACATCAGGTTTGAGTTCCTTAAGCTGAATAGTCTTTCTCTTTTCTGAACTTGCGGCCATTTTGTGAATGTATTTCAACCTGTCAATATAAATGCTTCCCTGAAAATAAAAACTAGTGTAAGTTATGATGCATATGTAAATGTTTATGAATGCAACAGTGCGGGATCCAGGCTATCACAAGTGTCTCCCACCCTCCTAATAGGTATAAAGATAGTTTTAGATTCTTTACCCAAAATGACCCACTCACGGGATAGTTTCTACGTTGACGGACGGGGTTCTCAAGGTCATAGATACCAATGATACCACCGTCACGCAACAGGCGAGCTGCATTACGACGGTAATACCAAAGGATCTCTCTCGAGAGGAGTCTTCATGTCAGGCCCACGAGAAGCGAGTCCTCGGGGACCAACACTACACGACTACCAATATAGAAACTGGTTCTAAGAGCGGTTCCCAGAGTCATGGACCCTTCATGAATCAAATCGTGCAACAGGCTAGCTGTGTTACGATAAGATCTACGAAAAGGTATATTCTGGAGGAGCTTTCATGCTAGGCACACAAGGAGCAAATCCTCGGGGACTAACATTACTCGACTATCGATTCTAAACTATGTTTTCTCTCTTCTTTTTCCAAAGCTCGGGTGTAGAGCTTTACTTGTGATATTTTCCCGGAATCCAACAAGAAAATGTAATACATTACACATAATAGAAAGAAAAAGTAATAAACAAACAACAGGAGAACATAAGCACAAAGAAACAACATAAGCACACAGAAATCAGTTAAGAAAAAGTCAACACTCTCAAATCGAGTCAAGTTAGGCTTGACTCTCTCTTGCATAGGGCAATGCGGTATCCCCAGCAGAGTCGCCATCTGTCGTACCTCGAAAAATACGATCCTCGCGATGGACGCGGAAAAATATGTTCGAACAGCGTCGCCACCGAACTTTATTCATTCCAAGGATGGAATAGGAAAATATCGATAAAACCTTTAAAGGGATAAGAACATGGTCATCGCAACCAATATTCTAGGTTCGGGAGTCGGTTACGCAGAGGGAAGGTATTAGCACCCTCTACGTCCGATGTACTCAACGGGAACCTCTTGATCGATTCGAGAGTAAAGTTAGCTATGCTTGTTTGTTTTCTTCTAAGGTTTCTCCTATAGGGGGAATGGGTGGTTTTAAGATAGGGTGCTCGCCAAGGATTGGGGCCCTTGTGCCTACGTATCTTCACTTATAAGAAGTGGAAAATCAGAGCATTCGTAGTTCGTGGGACTACGGGAAAAAGAGGGGATTGTGCTCGCTAGGATCATCGCAATCCTATGCCTACGTACTCTCAACAGATATGAGAGATCAGAGCAGTCGTAGTTCGGATAACTACGGTAAAAGGTTTGTGTTTGGAATGAACGAGAGTTTAGGTCACATTCTAACTGCTAAACATTGGCTTGTCTGCTCGCTAGGGGAGGCTGAAGCACTAGTTTGTTATGCGCGGAAGAATGGGCTAAACAATGTTCTTTCTAAGAGTGTTTAGGCTGGAGATCGCACGAGGGCGAGGAATTAGGTTTATCGCGTTGGATGTTTTGGTTAGAGGATACATTTGAATAGGTTTAAGGTTTCGATCGCACGGGGGCGAGAAAGGGGAGTTTGGTTAGGTAATTTTGATGGAGAATGATGACTCTTTGATAAACGAGACGTCGGTCTCGTAATCAATTAATCGGGGCATTATTGGAATGCTAGATTCCAACGACACCTTTTTCATTCGGCTAATTATGAAACATGTTTGAGAAAGTTTCAATCGCACGGAGGCGAGAAAAGAGTTGGGTTGAATATTTTAAGGGAGAATGACGACTACTCGATAAACGAGATGCCAGTCTCGCAATCGATTAATCGGGATATCATTGGAATGCTAGATCCCAATGATACCTTTTTCACTCAATTAATTATGAAAGTGTATTTGAATGGACAATGACGGTATTTGTCAAAGTAGCTAGGGCATGCATTTTGTGTACGAAAAGGTCGAGTAATCCACAACCTAAAGCGTACGCCCCAAGAGTGGTTACTCAAGAATTCAAGGAGTGCGAGACTCCAAGAACTCAGTTCTTTCGTAATTTAATCAAGAAAATAGTTTGGATTTAACGTATGGTTTAGAAACATACTAGGGTTTAGACTAGATCGCACAAAGGTAAGGAACGAGGTTAGACGAGTTGAAAATTTAGGAGGAATGACGACTGTTCGATAAGCGAGACGTCAGCCTCGTAATCAATTAGTCGGGATATCGTTGGAATGCTAGATCCCAACGACGTCTTTTCATTCCATTAATTATAAAATAGTGTTTGTTGGACAGTGAGAGTACTTGTCCAAATAATTAAAGGAGGTATTTTAGGAACGAGAGTTCGAACGACACACCATTCAAGGCGTACGCCTCAATAGTAGTCACTCTCGAATTCGAGGAATGCACGACTCCAAGAACTCGATTCTTTCGTGATTTAATTTAAGAAAATAATTTGGATTTGACGTAAGTGGGTTAAAATAGGGTAGACCTATTGTTTGAATTAGGGTTTACCTACCTTGAAAGGTTTAAACAACGTTAAGTGATTTTAAAGATGAAAGACGAAACGACCGCAACTCAAGGTGTGCACCTCGAGAGCGGTCGCTTAAGGATCCAAGGAGTGCTAGACTCCAAAGATCCACCACTTTCAAATAATAATAAAAAAATTTATTTATTCTAAACAATGAAAATATTTTTTGAGATTAAAATTCTAAATAGAATCTAAATAGAATCAAATTGTCAAGCATATATCAAATATAAAAAATCTAATAATATTATTAATATTATTAACCATATTACTAATTACTATAAAACTTTTTAAAAAAAGAATTTGAGTGAAGTCATATTATAAAGAAAATATATATTCATAAAGAAAATCCAAGGAAGACTAATAATATTACTAATGAATATAAAATTCTATATGTAATTATTTTCTGAAAGTGTGACCCTATTAAGTTCTATCAAGTACTAATTAAAATATATAATCCTAAACAGCCTCACACCATGTTGACCCGCGGAGGAAACAAAGGGGGTCAGGTTCAGATAAAACCCCTCATACGTTTTCTTGGAAGAGCCGCTGCATTTAATTCTTACTTTTAGAAAAGAAAAGGCAACAATAAAGGCATGTCTGATAAGGTATCAATTAGAACATCTGTTGTGGATTTCAAAAGGGTCATAGGAAATAAAAAATCAAAACCAGAATATTAATCTCTCTCTCTCCGAAAAACTCGACCATCACCTCGCTCTTACCCACACTTCCAAATCTTTACAACCTCCATGAAAACAAACAACAACCACTAGTAAGACCTTCAACTACCGGAATTTACCCAGAATCCCAATGCTTTCCTCAAACCCTAAACGACTTCGACCACTCATGACCAAAACGGAAGCCCCAAATCCTTCAAATAGGATTCAGAGATACACAAAGGTTAACTACAAGAAGGTTTCGAACCCTGATTCAAGCTAACATTGAAGGATTTAAATACAAATCTACACCTTAAAGCATGTCAACCGCATGAATATCGAGTAAAGATAAGATGCAAAACCTGAGTTCGAAGTTCCGGCTAATTTTCAAGAGAAATGCTACCCCGAGTAAGTTCAACGCGCCACCCCCTATTTCTTTCTTTCGTTTTCTACTTCTTTTTCCTTTCAAATGCGTCTTTTCAAATGAATGTGTGTGTGTTCAAACTCAAAGTTTACTCGGATTCAAAATGGTGAATCTGAGAAACCTTTGTTGAAATGAGCTTTGGAGTGGGGTTTGGGTAATGATTTGGGCAGAGTAATGTTAGGGTTTTTTTCTCTCCTTTTGCAAATGATTGGGGGTTATATTTATAGGGGATTTTTAAGGTTTTTGATACGTGTGAGAAATCAAAATTTGCTGAAGAAGAAGCTTGATTCGTGTGAGGTAGGACGATGAGGTGTATTGGGTAGTACAATTCCGTTATGTGCTATACCACAATTTCTGCTTTTCTGGGATTTGAACGACAGTGACCCCTTCTTTGTCTGTAGTGAACTTTTAAAATATCTGTTTTTACTGAGTTTTTTTACTGTGTAAAAAAAATGGCTTTTCACTGCTTGTCAAATTGCTGATGTGGAAGTCTTTATTTTGACTTGAAATGTACTCTGAATTTGGCTCTTTATTCTTGACTACATACTAATTCTCAATTATTTGAATTTCTTTCAACATCTATTTGTGACCTCTGCTTGCTTTTGCTCTGATCTTTATGGGGTTGTTTTTTTTTTTGTGGCAGGGCTTGAATTTGGAGATTTGGTTATGACGGCAAGCACACGGACCGTAGCTCAATATATGTGATAGTTTGATGGCATGAATTAACCTATAGACAACTTTAAAGAACTTGACAATTTGTTCACAAATTTGGCGTGAGGACAATGTTGAGAGATTCGAGGATGACTTGCAGCCTTCTGTTGGCTCTAGAGGCGAAACTCTTCTTCAATTTTAATGTCGTCCAGATGAACTCAGTGTCGCTACTGCGAAAATCGGCGCCGGCTGAACAGAAGAGTCGCCACCGTGCATTATTTATCCCAAAGGAGGGAAAGGAAACGCTCAAAGTAAACCTACCGCAAAGACGGGAAAGGAATGGTCATCGCAACCAAATCCTGGATTCGGGAGTCGGTTACGCAAGGGGAAGGTATTAGCACCCCTCACGTCCGTTGTACTCGACGGGATCCACGCTTGCTTTCTGGTACGGATTGTTATTCTATCTATTCTACAGGTCAAGGGTTAAAAGAAAATAAAATGACTCGGCAAAGTATCGCACTTTATGCCTACGTATTCCCGTCTGGAACGAGAAATCAGAGTCAACGTAGTTCGCCTACCTACTGGAAAGGAGGGGAAGGTTGCTCGCTAGGATATCGCATCCTATGCCTACGTACTTTCATACAGCATGAAAGATCAGAGCAAACGTAGTTCGGGCCACGTACGACACAAGTCTGTCTTAATTGTTTTTATCCTTCTGAAAAAGGTTTTCTCCTGATTACGCGTCCAAGCGAACAAAAATGACTCTTTGATTGGTTTACAGTCTTTTACGCAAGAACTGTTTTTTATTGATGTTTATCCTTTTATTGTATTTTTCTGATTGTTTTGAGAAAGAAGAGAAACAACAACTCTAAAACCTATGGTTGAAAAGGGAATCCAAATCTACCCTAATATTATCATGCATGGGTTAAGACCTAATGTCTGTCATATTTCTCTCTTGCGCAGAGAGAAACAGAGATCCTAGGGGATAAGCGGAAACAGAAACAACATATATACAATGAAGCAGTAAAATGCATGGATGCAACAGTACAAGCTAGGCAAGGGAGTCCCGCTCTACCTCGAACCTTGAAAACAACAGGCAAAAGTGAACAAAATTCACTTTAGACCTAACAGGTTAATTGTCAAACAATACAGTCAGGAAGCTCAAATAATACATCAACAGCTCTAAACAGCAAAAACTAAACAGTAAACAACAGCGAATCCAACATCTTCAAGAAAAGTCTTTATTCAAACCACAAGCTCCAAGCAAGCATCCATCTTCAAGGAAAGAAGTTATGACAGTAATCCCCTTTAACAACTTCAGACAACAATGGCTCTAAACAGCAGTATCCAAATGCACAGCTCTAACATCCTAGTCTTCATCTTCTACAGTATTCAAGGCAAGGGACTTCATCTTCAATCTTCAAAGTTTCTTCAAAGCAAGCTCTCCTATATGAGTAATAGTTCACAAGATGATTTGGGATGTTAAACAGTCAGTTGACCACCAAAGGTGGCATACAGACTGTTAACAAAATACAGACTGTTTCTCTCAAAAGTTCTATCTCCTAGATACTGTCACTAAGCCTTCCCAAGGAAGGAGGTGAGTATCAAAGAGAGACTTTGAATCATAGAGAAGAATGGAGGCAACAAAAACCATCCATGTTTATGAATCATATTTCTACTCTAAAGCTCTACCTAGCTCCTAGGTCCTATGATCTTCAATCAATCTTCAAGCAAGCCTAGCATCTTCATCAACTTTAAACTTGGCCTTCAATTCTTTGCTTTGTCTTCAATATGCTCCATCAACAAGATCTTCAAAGCTAACCCACACCCCAAGCAAGCCCAACAAGCCCACACAACAAACAGTAACCCCAAGATGGGCAAACCAAACAATCACTCAATTGGAAAATATACTAAAAATATTAATATAATAAGGGAAATTCTAATATTTTTTCTAAGGGATCTACTATACCTACCCTTAATACCCTATAGGCCCCAGCTTCCAGTTCAACCTAAAAAGCCCAAAAGAAATTGTTTTAATGCACCTAAGTTGTGTATAAACCCTAATCTACCTAGTCTAATAGTATCTAATCAAACTACCTAAAATAAAATCCTAAAAATTGTGGTATAAAAACCACGGGTACCTAACATGTATATCTAATTGTCCTAAAAAGATTGACCTAAAACTATTAAGGGAACTACCTAAAATAAAATCTACAAAAGTATATACAAACTATATTCAATTGAAAAAACAATTAAAAGTAAAATAATAGCAAAAATAAAGAAAATGACTAAACTAATATTTTTATTCATTTTTAATTTTCTTAAGATCCATACTAACCTATTGAAAAAAGTCCCATATTAAAATTCCTATTTTCTGATTTTCTATGAATTTTACAAAATACCAAATAAAATGAACAAAAGAAAAATAAAAGAAGAGAGCCAGGGGGTGCACCTAGTAGACACGCTCAGTTCAAAATAACTCTGGGCCAAAATACAGGGGTGCGCATATCAAAATGATTAAGCCCAGAACCAACACAAAATTAAATCAGAAAATCAAAAAGAAAATGATAACGCGCGTGGTGCAGTTAGCAAGAGTTTTCAGTGTACTAATCATGGGCCTTGGAAACAGGGGTGTCAACAGCATTATTCACTTAATCCCATTAATCCAATCAGAAAACAATGAATTAAATCAAAAGAAAAAAGAAAAAAGCACGGTGTACAAAGCAAGCTAAAACAGTTCATTATCACGTTGGGCCCGTGAGAGGGGTGTTGGTATCAAAAGATCACTTAAGCCCAAGCCAGGACTTAAGTGATACGCTGCGTTTTGCGTTTCTCAGCATTTCCCTCTCCAAACGAATTTAAATCTTGCCCGTTGGATTCTATTTTGGTCAAGGGTCATACTTTAATCCAACGCTCCTGGGTCGTCTTCCTCATCTCATCTAGGGTTTATGAACATACTCCATGAACACAGAGCTGCGAACTCAGTATTATGTCAACTCATGCTCTCTCCATTCTTGCTCGAATTCAACAAAATAAAATGCTATCTTGATCCATTTTTCATCCTGGTTCTATTCATGGCATCAACATCCATTGATATCACCTCCAGCATCAAACACGACTACCACCTCAGAAATGCTCAGAAATTCCATCATCACTAATCAACAATCTAAATGCACCAATCTCTTCCTGGCCTCACACTGATCAATTATCATTAACAACCTAGGGTTCTAACTGCTTATCCATCATGTTCTATGTCCAAACAGAATTCGTATGCATATGTCAACCTTCATCAAATCATGCCAAACTCTCCAGAAACGATCCTCTAATCATCTATAATATATCTAACCTAACAATCCATGATGATTCTACCTAATTCAAGCCAAATTGTGAAAGTTACTAACCTGATGAAATGATGAAAATAGATGATGATTTTCTTCGATTCAAGGCTTGCAATGCTCCAGGATCATTCAATATGTTGTTATCTTGCTTCTGTTTGCAACAATTCTTGCTCAAACAACTTGGATCATCATAACAGATTTCCAATTGCACTTGGATGTATGAGAATTCAAGTACACGATTTGTGCAATTACTCCCTCAGATCTTGCTCGCAATCTACTCAGTGATGAATGTTGAGTTGAATGGGATCAAGAATTTGAAGAAATGATGAAGAATTGGAGGAAAACGGAAATGATTTGCAAGGGAGAAGTGTGAAATGCAATTCTGATTTTCTGCACCAAATGAAGCCCAAAAAATGATTTGGATCAGCTCTAATGGTTATATAGAGGAGGTAGGAAGTGTCTAGAAACTACTGGAATGATCCAAGGAGAAAATGATACATCTCATGCTATGATAAATTGAAAATGGTGAGTTGAAAAACCAGTTGGTGATAACCCTGTTACAGCTCCAAAATGAGGCTTGAATTTCTCTTCAAATGAGAAATAAGAAGTGTTTGAATGATCCCTTGCATTGTACCTTGACCATAGCTTGATTTGGCAAGTGTTACTTCATACATAAGCAACCAATGATAAATCCCATTTCTTGACCTCAAACCAAAAAACTAATGATACCAATAGTCTTGAAATGTGATTTCCCTTCAAATTGTTATATCATATGCCTTGTTTTGGTCATATATGAAAAATTCACAAAATGGTCACTTTTAAATGGACTTTTTCTCTTCATATTTGGTCAATTTTGACACTTTGAGTTCCATGCATTTCCAAACTATCATGACCTCTTTTTTAGACTCAAAACATCATTCTAAGCAAGTTTGATGTTGCAGATTTTTCCATTTGAAGCTTGGAAATAGGAGATATGGCCTTATGCTTGAAATGACCTATAACCTCCAAATGACCAAAATGCCCCTGGCTTGCCAAGATCATAAGTAGAGCTCCACAAATCAGATTGAGGCATACCATACCTTTCTAGAAAGCTAAGATCATGGGGAACAACGTTCATGTTGGCCAAAAATCCATTTGAAAACTCCTTATGGGGTAAAAGTTGCTTGGAAGTCAAGTAACTTTCACAGATAAGTTTCAGTGTCCTCAGATGACCTGTAACTTGCAAGAACCATAACTTGAGTTCTATAAATCTCCTTGATGACTTCCACCACTCAAATTAAAGGTCTTGAGATTCTATACAAGTTTCATGTTGGCCAAAGATCCATCTGAGACTTGTATTTTGATTTATCTTGCTTGGAAGTTTGACCTAAACTAGGGGATTTTACACAGAAACCCTAATTTAGAAACTTCTCTTCTTCTTGATTTCTTTTGATTTCTCCTTGGCACAACACCACATCCATATCCACATATCAAATGATGAATCCCACATCCTCCAAATAGGCCTTGATGCCTTTCAATCAAGCATTTGACTTAGGGTTGACCCAGGGTTGACCCAGATGACACCCTAGTTGACTGTCTTCAACTGTAGCTCTTGTAACCACACCAATGACTTGTCTTACTTTCAAAAGGACCCTATAGGTCTTCCATGCCCTCAATTCATAACTCACAACTTCTCTGATGATCTTCACATACCCTCAAGATAGGAGAGAAACCCACTGCTTGGCCTTTAAACTTCCCAAAGCTTTAATTTCTTTCTTGGTGATTTGAATAGGCTTGAATCTTGATAAGAGCCTCTTGAATACATTCCTTGAGATGAAAAATAGCACTTGATCCCTTGTTGGATGGCTTGCCCATGCCATGCTATGCAAATGACTGAACTATGTATATGATCTACTATGCAAATGATAAAGCTATGAAAACACAAATCATGTAAAACCAGTTGGTCAAATTTTAGGGTGCAACACTCAGGTATTCCACTGTAGTGACTTGGTTCTATTTATCATGAAATTTGGTGTCGCGCGTAAGGTTTCATAATCCTGTATTTCATTGCCTGGATTCACCTCACCGAAGTCACATTGCCTATCTGTCATGTCAGGATGGAACGGATCGCAGAGAAGTGGCGTCAAGGACCAGATTGATTGTAGTACAATAGCGTGAAATTGGGCACAAGGTTGATGTTAGAGACATTGGCAATAACTTGATTCACCAAGTTTACTAGTTCAGAAGTCACTTCTTTGCTTCTTAACAAAGTTACTTGAGCTGTGGCGTTGTCGACACAGGGCAGAATGCCATCTAAAGCTGTATTTGCAGTAGGATATTGGATCCACTCACTCATGGCTACATAAGCGTCTGCTGTAACATTGTGGAGAATAAGGAACAAGCCACATAACATAAGGGTACCGGTAACAGGAAACCATCAGAATCCAATAAATCTGGAATGTTGTCTGAATTCTCCTTCTATATGGTGTTGCCGTTCTCGAATGTTTCTCTGTTACTTTCTCTTTCCAAATACAAATTCCATTAGTGTAATTGTCTTAGCATACGCATGTACCATCTCATACTAACGTTTCTTCAATTTCCTTTACATGTACGACATTCTCGAGCCAACGGATGCAAGCTGAAGATCAACAACATCAGTGTGATCATGGTGAATGGAACTTTGGCCATAGCTAAGTCTGTCTCAATCATATTCATGCTGACCCATTATGTTATGCTTGATATTGGATTATGCAGTTTTATGGAGATTTCATTGGCAGCAATGGAAGGCATCCTGCGGAGCTTATGCATCCTTTACACATCTCCATTAGCTTCAAATCCATGGTTGGGACGTCCAATCTGTTGCTCAAAAAGGTCAATCATCCACTTCCTTATGATAATTATGGAGTAGTCCACGGCAGTAACAAAACATAGTTAAAGCTTCAAGGCGAAGAATCAGAGTTCTTGTTGATTTCTATGGAAATTTCATCAAATGTGGTTGCAACCTCCAATTTCAACTCTTACTATAACAACGCCCTACCGGAGATTCAATTATCCGAAAGACATTTCTCATTGTTTTTTTGCACTGTGAACTGACTGGGACTTTGATTGAATGGTATGTTTTTTTTTTCTTTGTGTCCATACAATGTACCGAAGTCTGTCATATTGTTTGCCTAATATCCAAACTTGGACTCTTAATATTTAGTGAGAACTCTACTGATATCCCCACTCATTATGCAGACTTCTATTGACAGCGTATTGGACACATGCTGGTGCGGTTTGGCGGTAAAGTTGGTATCTTCTTATAACTCACATTCTTTATTTATTCTTGATCTTGAATCCCTAGCTTTAAGTTGGCTTCACTTTGTTACTGCATAGGTTTTAACAAGAGGAGCTTAACAACATGAATTCGACACGATAATGGATAGAGCTACTTCTGAAATTGTGTTGACTTGGCACAATCTTGCTGTTGGCGACGACAGTCCTTATAGGGCGAGCATGGACATAATGGATGGCTAGCATTATTCATAAGAAGGAAAGTTGGTGAGCTTGTTGTATTGTGCTTTGGTGAATTTGGCAATAACTACATGCTCAGTTCTTATAACTAACTCCCTTCTTTTCTTGACATGATGATGGTTTATTTTGACAGTCTGGAGCTGGTATTGGTGCATATAGCATGATATGTTTCAACTTCCATTCTCTTGTGTGAGGTTGATAATCTTCCAATAGTGAAACTGCCTATTGATTCATTGTTAATTTATATTTTCTGTCATCCATGTCACTTTGAATTCCATCAATTATTCTTGTAATTCATGATGATAATGCTGCAGATTTCGTTATAGCCTGGGAAATGAGGATTTCACATACAGTTTGAAGGCAAGATCATGAACAACCCAGACATTCTCTTGGCAAGTCTTACTACCTCGTTCTCGTTGTTAATTTCTTAACAGAGACACAGAACTCCTGTTGGCTCTCCTAATGGTCTCCCCTCTCTTTTGTTGTGTTTCTTGGCTTGCTAGGAATCTGGACCAAGTCTAGATATATCCAAGGCCAGGGCGCTTGTACCAACATTAAACATAGGTATTCTCGCTTGTTTTTCTCGGTGTTATTTTCATACTTCAATGAATCCTTGAAATTCCTCTGATGACAAGCTTCCAAGTTGTTTCTAATTTTCCATGCTTGATACATGCTCCTTATTTGTTCTAGTTTGTGCAGTATGGTGGTAGGCTCATAATTTTGCAATCAGATTCGTGGCGTCCTTGGCAACATTGACAGAAAGCACCTTTGGATTGATAAAAAAAAAGACTCAACAAACTTTGCTATAGCCAACTGCTCTTGCAATCATAAAGTTGTAGTAAGGTATTCCAAAAAAACTGATAATGCCGTTTCAACAGCACCTCCTCCGGTAACCACTGCATTTGACTCGAGCACTCTCTTTGACAATTGATAGCGCATCATGCCGAGCACTATCCATTTTATCAAGCATATAATCATTTGCATCTCTTATTGCATTTGTTCTCCCATAACTTAGTCATTTTGAACTGATGCATGTTTCAGTTATAGGACATAGGAGTGGGAATCCTGAAGGCGGTTGGAGGTATTGGCAAGGTTGGACATCTTCACGGTAATGCCGCATTTGGAGACTCTTGATGATGTTAGAATGATGCAGGGCGCCATTATTGAATCACGGTGATAACTTAAGCACAAAACTTCTGCAAATTCATCCATAGGTTGTGACAAAGTCATGCTGCCGGTTTTGACGGATTGACGAAGGTAACAATCACCAAAGGTAAACATTTCTTCTTATGACCTTCTCTTCGGTGACATTTGATACACTAGCTTCCTTCCATAACCTTCTGCATATATTTTTGACAGCTTCGATATACGATACGTATGAGAAAGCAGCATCAAAGTCCGCTGAAGCTGAGTTCTATGTGACCTATATACTTCCGCTCTTTCGAGCTTCTCTTGTGACAGATTTTTACACTATGAATTCTACTAATCTCTGTGTTTTGTGCTAATTTTCATGTACACGCTTCAATTTGGTATGGCATGACGGAGCTGAGTCCCGTACAACGCGTCACCAGGATTGGACACCATCTGACCTTTGATTTTGAAAACATATTGGTATGTTTCAATACTTGATATCAGTCATTTCTTTGAAGCTTACCTTCATGATAGTATTCTTCTTTCCTTCTCCTTTACCGTTAGTTCCTGACCTCCCTTAGTTTCTCGTATGTGGCCCACGAATTTAGTGAAAGGATATTGAGTATGAAATGGTTCTATTATTCAAAACTTGACTCGGATTTTAATTTATCATGGCCATTCATTTCCTGGCTTTATCGTCTTCAGGTACATTGGTTAGCACTTGGTGAAGACTCATAAGCCTCCTGTGATGACTGCAGCTGACGATGAACCCCTCGGAGTAACCGAGCATATGAAGGAAATTATACTTCTGTCCATAGCCTCTATCTCTCTTCTTTTAAATTTTGTACGTTATTTTAAAGAGTCCATGTTGTGGAAGCTCTTTTTGAAAGTGGAAGTTTGGATGACTCATGACAAGAAATGATCTGGTAGGCAGCCTTAGTGAATACTGACCAGAAATTCGTGGCCTTTCCGGCACCGTTCATACCTATCTCAATATAATGTGAAGGTTGAAGGGTATAATGGTCTCGTAAAGCTGCTGCTTTCTTGTAACAGCCTTGACATCCAACTTTTCAGTATTTGTAATCTTTGAATATTAATTCCTTGTAACAACACTTGAATTTGTAATTTCAATTTCAGATAATAAACCTTTGCAAAAACTCAAACTGGTTTATGAATGTTACTCTTTTTTCTTTACAATCCGTTGATTACGTCTTACACGATAACTCGCGACGCAATATACTTTTTGAAGCCCATGCTTGAACTGGTGCTGGATGGAACATGAATTGAACATACATCATGATTTTAAAATGATGTAGCTGCAACTTTTGGTAAAAATATTTCCCATCCTTAGTGTGAAAGTGAAATCTAAGCATGGCTTAGGACTATCTAAAACGTTTTGTAACATCGGATCCTTTGCAAAAATTCTGACCATCATTACTAATCTCCCTTAATACTTTATAACAGCCATATACGTTCTTAAAGCTACATTAAATGATAGCTTGAGTCAAGTTACGCCAACTTTTAAGACATGAGTTTAAACCACCCTGAAATCAACTAGATTTAAACGACACAGCTTGCAGCAAATTAAGTTTACGCTTTGGAACTGATCATTCACACATCCTGGCTTATGGCTTGAGACGATTTGATGCTTATGGCCCTCTCGTTGTAACTTGACACAAACTCGAATTATGCCTTGCATAAAATCTCCACATGACTTGAAGTTTACAGTCTAAATCTAAGTTTGTTATAAACTGATTTTCTAATTCAATTATGATTTGAAATCAGTGAGCTAAATCTAAGTTTGTCACAAACTGATTTAGAATCCAAACATAGCTTGACGCTTGCAATCAATTCAAAGAAAGCCGGAGGCTAAATCGACCGTGTTGAGAAGCATCATGTGAAGTATCTTTGAACAACTTGAATTAAGGGCAGATCATAACAAACAACTTATAATGAGGCTTAAACAACCTTTAGAGAAACTTGTAGTCAAGTGGAAATAGGGTTTAAATTTCTTGAAATCCAACAAGTATGTTGCGAGACATATCCAATCATGTATTTGATGTCGTTGGCCATATCACATCTGTCTGATCATGATAACGATGACACATATGAGTTTGGGTATAAGGAGCTGGAGGCACGCTCTTCCCACATAAATTGCTAGGGATTATAACCACAATGAGTACATATAAAGTCTTTATAAACGAAGACTTAGAAAATCATGGCCAGAAATCGTGAAACAGTCAAACATCCATTTAAATACCGAAGTAGGACAAATTTGGGGTATGACAGATGCCCCTATCTAATTGCCTTAAACCTGAGCGAATGAACCGCATGGCGTTCATTTTAAGATGGAAGTCAATTAGATACAAGAAGACCCCGAAATTTGTCCGGTAGAGAAGTAAAAAGTACCACGAATGGGTTAATAGGATGAATAAGATAACCTGATATTCTCTGGGTGGTCGAAGCAGTCCCTTATCTAATAAGGTCCTTCGCGATACCAGAGTAGTATAAGCGATCCTCTTTGGGTGGTCGAAGCAATCCCTCATTCGTTAAGGTCCTTCGCGGTACCAAAGTAGGTATAAACAAACCTCTTTGGGTGGTCGAAGCAGTCCCTCATTCGTTAAGGTCCTTCGCGATACCAAAGTGGTATAAACAAACCTCTTTGGGTGGTCGAACCAGTCCCTCATTCGTTAAGGCTCTTCGATGATACCAAAGCAGTATCTCGAATAAAACTTGAGATTCTTCGGGTGGTCGAAGCAGTACCTTATCCATTACACTGTGTCGGCTCAATCCATCTATCCGTCGTGGAGGGCCTAGCTCATCACGATGGGAGCGCTTAAACGTCTCCCCATGAACACAAACCTTAGGATCTATGACATTTTGATATTAATGATTATAGGAATACCTTGACGAATTTAATGAGAAAGATTATTAGACAATGACAACGATAATTCAAAAATACAAAAGTGTAGAGACAAGTGTTTGACATTGGTTGGCTTGTGGATTTTTCTCAACTGGTACTCGTAATGTCTTGAAAACTCTTCGAATGGGGATAAAAAGAGATAATCTTCTTATAGCATGATATATTTGAGATAATACCCTATATATAGAATGATAATCATTTAGAATTCTCATTATTTCGAAATGGATTATCTTGACATCCACTTATATTTAAGCACATATTCAATTAAATAATTAATTATTTTATTTACTTACTCCACCGATTAAGACTCTTATATATATATATATATATATATATATATATATATATATATATATATATATATATATATATATATATATATATATATATATATATATATATATATATATATATATATATATATATATATATATATATATATATATATATATATATATATATATATATATATATATATATATATATATATATATATATATATATATATATATATATATATATATATATATATATATATATATATATATATATATATATATATATATATATATATATATATATATATATATATATATATATATATATATATATATATATATATATATATATATATATATATATATATATATATATATATATATATATATATATATATATATATATATATATATATATATATATATATATATATATATATATATATATATATATATATATATATATATATTGCTCTGTCCCGCTCATCACACTGTGTCGGCTCAATCCATCTCTCCGTCGTGGAGGGCCTAGCTCATCACGCTGGGAGCGCTTAAACGTCTCCCAATGGACACAAACCTTAGGATCTATGACATTTTGATATTAATGATTATAGGAATACCTTGACAAATATAATGAGAAAGATTTTTAGACAATGACAACGATAATTCAAAAATACAAAAGTGTAGAGACAAGTGTTTGACACTGGTTGGCTTGTGAATTTATCTCAACCGGTACCCGTATTGTCTTGAAAACTCTTCGAATCGGTGGAGTAAGTAAATAAAATAATTAATTATTTGATTGAATATGTGCTTAAATATAAGTGGATGTCAAGATAATCCATTTTGAAATAATGAGAATTTTAAATGATTATCATTCTATATATAGGCTATGATCTCAAATATATCATGCTATAAGAAGATTATCTCGAATCGGTCGCCATTTTCTGTTGCGGTTAGAATATGATATCAAATTATTAATTAATTTGAATCGCATCTTTAGTTCACAACCGCTCTTTGATTTATCCGAAGGAAAAGGTCAAAAGAGGAAAACCTAATTTTGCATCGTAAAGACAATGCGGGGAGAGATCTAGGTAAGGGGTTGGTTAAGCTTAGGGAAGGTACTAGCACCCTAAACTTCTGTAGTACTCTACAGGAACCTTTTGTTTATTGTATGCTTTTTTTTATTTTATTATTTGTTTAAAATATATTGAGCTAAGGGATAGAGTGACCTAAAGACCTAAGGGTTAGTCCTAAGTTTACTCGGCAAGATTCGCATCTTGTGCCTACGTATCCTGGATAGGGAATGGAATCAGAGTAATCGTAGTTCCCCTCGAAAGGGAGGTTAGAAACGTCTTGACTGTGGTCAAGGTTTCATTGGGGAGTAAGCGTTCATAGGGAAGCGCCTACGTGGAGTCTTGAAACTCCTATTTCTACGTTGAAATTTTTAATTGAAATTAGGGTTAAATTAAATATTCCACGGCGGGAAACCCTGAAACAGAGTACGGCGACTCTTTGACCTAATGCTAGGGTAAAGGGTATTTTCGTCCACGGCGGGACACCTAGGCGATTAGGGTTTTGAAATGGTCAAACGTTAGGGTTATTGACTCGGCGGTCAAACGGCTAGACCTAATCCTTCGGAAGGAACATAACGCTAAATCATGCAAAACATGGCAAAATATTATATGGCAGAAATAAAGTGCGGAAAGTAAAGAAAGCGTCGCGACGATCACTCGCGTAAATTACAAATCCCCAAAAAATGCAAAATAAAATAAACCGCGAACATGGCCTCGCGTAAATTACATCCATGGAACAAATTACAAATATGATAACGAAATATTTAATTAATAATAATCGGAGACCGACTAAAACCTAGCGGAAAACAAATAGAGAACGTTAGTGAAAAAAAAGTTAGGCGGAAATCAATGACAAATAATAAAGCAATTAATTATGAAAGAAAGAAAATGCAATTGGAAAATTTATTATTTTATTAATTTTGAAAAACTTTATTTTTAATTTCTGAAAAAAGAAATTTAATCTTAATTTTGAAACAATGGTTTTTAATAAAAATGTTTTTTTTTAATTTTTTTAAAAAGGATTCAATTTAAATTTTTTTAAAAAAGAAGTTTTAGTTTTAATTAAAAAACAGTTTTAATTTTTTTTTAATTATAAGAACAGAGTTTTAAAACAAGGTTTAACTAGCAAATATTTTTTAATTAAGCTAACCATTTATTATGACATAATTAAAATTTAAAGAAAATTAGAATAATAATAATAATAATAATAAAAAAAGGGAAAAATATAAAATATAAAAAAAATGGGAAAATTAGGCTTCACGCTGAAGCATTTCGATCTTTAGGTTTTTAGAAACCCCATCTTCTTCTTCATCACGGTGGCGGCGTCGTTGCAGCTCCTTTGAGCTTTGCTCCATTCTTGCATGGCCGGAAACGATTTCTCTCCTTCTTCTTCGGTTTGTTCCACCTGAAAACAACAGAAAAACTTTGTTATTGACAAAAAGAACTGCTCACCTCGTTCGGGGTTCGAAGCGGTTCGCGGTGGTTTTGCGTCGTTTGGTGGATTTGCTGACACTTTCCTCTTCTGATAAGTCGTGAGAACGGCCGCCGTTTTTTCCTTTTGTGTGCTCTCTTTTTTTCTCAAATGCAACTCATGCTTATATAGGTAACAAATTAAGGTTAACTCTAACCTAATGCCTATTTTAAAGCCCAACTTAAATAATTAGTCAAAGCAAAAAAAAACAAACTAAAACAAACTTAAAAGAATACAATATTTTCTAATATTTTTAATTTTATGATTTTTGGATGTTTTTATGAATAATATGGAAAAAAGTGAAAAAATAATATTTTTTAAAAAATAATTTAAATAACATACGAAAATAATAATTAAATAATTAAAAAAACTATTTTTGTTATTTTTTTATGAAAATAGAAAAGTTAGAATAAAAATAAAAGAAAAACAAAAAGTGAAGAAGGTGGGATTCGAACTCTCGACCTCTCACACTCACAACTACTTACATACGGTCTCTTGCCAATTGTGTCATTTTATTCATTCGAAATAAAGTGGCACTAGAAACTATGTAAAGGTAGGACAAATTTGGGGTGCAACAGATGCCCCTATTTAAATAGCTTCACCGGATGATTTGAGCAGCGGAGACTCGAGAAATCGCGGTGAAAGGGATTTAAATACAGATAACCGAAAATTTTGCCCCTAGATGCAGTGATATGCAATGATATGGACAAAATAACACGAACTATAATGCTGACAATGCCATGAATCTAATATGATGCGTATGATGAAAATGAAAAAATGCACGGATGCAGACGAAACAACGTCACAGGGGACTGCGCAACGAGGAAATGCACTGGGGAAGAAGACTCGCGGTAGTGACAAGGTAACATAGGATCCATACGGCGGTAGGACCAGGTAAACGACAGGCACTAGAGTTTTCGGGACGTTCCTTTAAACGAAGAGATCGACAGGATCTTCAGGAATCATCGGAAAACAAATACCGGGATAAACAAACATCAGAACTAATCGGAAGAACATCAAAAGAATTCTGAAAGATAACGAGGATATTCGGAAGAACATCGAATAAACTTTGAAAGATAGAAACAGACGTCAAAGACACTCGGAAGAACATCGAATGAACTTTGAAACACAACAGAGATACTCGGAAGAACGTCGAATAAACTCTGAAACACCACCAAGACACTCGGAAGAACGTCGAATGAACTCGGGGGAACAGAGATTAATATCAAAGACAATCGGAAGAACATCGAATGAATGCTGGGTTGCATAACATGACAACATCTATGAGGGCATGAGATGAAGCCAAAGTCTTTGAAGGTATACCCGAAACATTTAGGGAAACGCTAAACGTACGAGAGAAGTTTGAAGATATGTCTGGAAGAACATCAAATCATGAACTCAAAATTGAAAAAACGTCAGAAAGAGCAACGTATCCAGAAAAACATCGGATAGGAGACATGTCGTATCTGGAAGAACGTCAGATAGACACGACACAGAATTGTTGATAGGTTCCAAGTAAATTGGACTTTGACCATAAGGTAAGAAGTGAGTAAAACACGTCCTCGGGAGAAGAATGCAAATGGGGATAAAACACCCATGATTCCAGGTAAATTGAACTTTGTCCACAAGGTAAGACGCGGGTAAAACACGGCCTCGGGAGAAAAAAAAGAAAATGTGGATAAAACACCCATGATGCCAGGTAAATTGGACTTCGTCCACGAGGTAAGACGCGGGTAAAACACGACCTCGGGAGAAAAAGCAAATGGGGATAAAACACCCATGATGCTAGGTAAATTGGACTTCGTCTACGAGGTAAGACGCGGGTAAAACACGACCTCGGGAGAAAAAGCAAATGGGGGATAAAACACCCATGATGCCAGGTAAATTGGACTTCGTCCACGAGGTAAGACGCGAGTAAAACACGGCCTCGGGAGAAAAAGGAAATGGGGGATAAAACACCCATGATATGCACATGTATAAGAATTATGCTATGATATATGATCACATGCAAATGCAGATGTCGATGACAAGGCTCGACTCTGTTGGTGAGATGACAAAACTGGAAGACTGATTCCTCAACCCATATATCATTGTCATTCTATTAAACTGTATCAAGTTGATAGTCCTTGTAGGAAGGATGAAGAGTTGCTTGGGGATTTTTCAAGTACACTGCCCTAGATTAGACAAACTGATAATTGCTTCAGCTTATCTAATTCGTGAATAGGATTGTTTTACTGTATCCTCGGAAGGCTTGCCCCAGTATGAGTCTTGAAAATTTTCTGGATAAACCAAATCTGAGAAGATCTTGCCTTGAACCAATCTTGAACTGATTCTTAGACGGGATGTAAGCGGAACTTGCCCCTGATAGGATCACTTGACCAAGTTTCTCATTGTTTGAAAATTCCTTAGAGGAAAGCCATTTTGCAAACAAAAATATCCATACAAACATGGTAATGCAAAGTTCATGCGACCTTTGAAATCAAAATTATTTTTGAAAAATGAAAAATAAGTCGTTGGTCAGAACACGGTGGTTCAAGACGCTCAAAATTTAAAACAAAAGTGTATTGCCAAAATAAATGATTCACAAAGATCTTTTGGAGTCAGGTTACGCAACCTTGTTGTGGTATACTTTCAAAATAACCTTGCTTCAATTAGGTCTTTTGAGGGTTGTAACGTGGTCTGGTTCATGGTTTATGAAACAAAGGATAAAGGCTCAAAATTTATTTATACCCACCCCATCTACATGATGATCTCCAGTCCTATGCTCAGTTAACTCCTATTATGCATTCAGGTTCGTATAGATTAGGAATTGCACTGATGGTAGCAATGATGGTTCAGAAGTCAATGGACCTATGAAAAGCAGCCACTACCTCCTTATGATATTTGGTCATTTTGACATTGAGGATTTTCAGGGTAAAGATTTAAAACTCCTCTTTGTATTATCCCTAAATTTTGCCTGAACTGTTTATTTTGAAAGTTATAGTCAGCGGGATGCCCTAGTTTTGCCTAAGTCTCCTTCATAGGTTTTGACTTAGCGGGCTCTTTCTTTTGATTTTTTATTTTGAAACATGACTGCCTGGTTTAATGATTACGGTGAACCATCATCGGTTTTTTTTGGCTTAAAAAAAATCCTCGACACTTGTTTGTTGTGTGTGAAGGAAAATTGTAAGTGCGACCTTTATATGAAAGGTATATTGCATGAACACATAATCGAGTTAATTGAGAAATACCCATCCCCAGGTTAAAATTGCGGGTTTTTTTTTTGTAAAGAAAGGAACTCCAACTTCTAGGCTCGAAGGGGGTGACAAGGGGATAACTTCCTTATTTCTTCAGTGTTTGGGAGTTGAAACAATGCCTCACATCGTCAACAAGGATTGATTGAAAGCATACTGACAGCAGTTATGGGTATAACGTTTTCGTCATCCTCCCTCCAATCTTTGCATACCAAAAATTCGGACAAAGGTAAATATTTGAAAGATAAAGCATAGAGATAAAAATAATAGATAAAATGAATTAAATCAAAAGTTGCAATGCTCAGTTCATCAATATAAAAGTACAAACATAGTTCGAAAGCAAACAACTAATAAAATAAGGAAAATGCAAACAATGAGAAACAAAAGACTGGTCATGCCTGCTTTCAACTCATCAATCTCCATTCGGACCACCGCATTATGTTCCTGTTGTTCTGACACTTGGCATCTATAGTTAGCTCTAGTCTGATATCTGTGTCGAGGAATCAGCTTGACGACTTAACGGAACACTGGGAGATAATGACAACTGGACATGAGAAACCCGGGGACAGATGCCATGCAAGACATGATGCTAATGCAATGCAATAGTTCCAAGAACATCAACGATCGATTGCAAACATTTCTTTTTTAGGAAAGTTGGAAACGGTTTTAAACTTTGAAATGTAGGACTTTTGAATTCGCAAAGGACGATTGAATTCCTTGAAACTAGGAATGATGTTTTATGAATGTCATGCACAAATACACACAAACAACAAAGTCCTAGGTTAGAGGAACAATGAATGGAGTTAAGGTCTACCCTTCCCAAAAGGTATGTACTATGGGGTAGTTGTACCTGCAGAACAAGGTTCTAAAGCGGTGCCCAAAGTCATCAATCCATCTTTCGGATATATCAACTTTCCGACTGACTCGGGGGTCGATAATATCCTCAAGAGAACCTCATTTGAGTGTAGTATCACGTAGCAACCATTGTAGGACTACTCCCACATAGTTCCCGCACTACGTCCTATATAAGGCCAAGGTGGTGTTAAGGTACTACGGTCCCCAGTATCACAGACTCCAATTGAAAATAGTAAAAGTTTTCACGACTGCACTCGATCAACCGAACCATTTTCGAAAGGGTCTCAACTGAGCGGTGATTCTCGAGTTGACTTGGTCGGGACTCACTCCCGGCAAGCCTCGTCGAATATCTCACCTTCCTATAATAAGGTCACTCAAGTCCGGGTTAGGACTTATCTCACAATAACAGGTATCCCCACAAGGTACAATGATATATAAAAATAATTAATAAAATATCATACAATAAACAAAATAGGGGTAACCCTTAAAAATTAGGAGGGTCCCCAGTGAAGTCGCCATTTTCTGTTGCGGTTAGAATATGATATCAAATTATTAATTAATTTGAATCGCATCTTTAGTTCACAACCGCTCTTTGATTTATCCGAAGGAAAAGGTCAAAAGAGGAAAACCTAATTTTGCATCGTAAAGACAATGCGGGGAGAGATCTAGGTAAGGGGTTGGTTAAGCTTAGGGAAGGTACTAGCACCCTAACTTCTGTAGTACTCTACAGGAACCTTTTGTTTATTGTATGCTTTTTTTTATTTTATTATTTGTTTAAAATATATTGAGCTAAGGGATAGAGTGACCTAAAGACCTAAGGGTTAGTCCTAAGTTTACTCGGCAAGATTCGCATCTTGTGCCTACGTATCCTGGATAGGGAATGGAATCAGAGTAATCGTAGTTCCCCATGAAAGGGAGGTTAGAAACGTCTTGACTGTGGTCAAGGTTTCATTGGGGAGTAAGCGTTCATAGGGAAGAGCCTACGTGGAGTCTTGAAACTCCTATTTCTACGTTGAAATTGTTAATTGAAATTAGGGTTAAATTAAATATTCCACGGCGGGAAACCCTAAAACAGAGTACGGCGACTCTTTGACCTAATGCTAGGGTAAAGGGTATTTTCGTCCACGGCGGGACACCTAGGCGATTAGGGTTTTGAAATGGTCAAACGTTAGGGTTATTGACTCGGCGGTCAAACGGCTAGACCTAATCCTTCGGAAGGAACATAACGCTAAATCATGCAAAACATGGCAAAATATTATATGGCAGAAATAAAGTGCGGAAAGTAAAGAAAGCGTCGCGACGATCACTCGCGTAAATTACAAATCCCCAAAAAATGCAAAATAAAATAAACCGCGAACATGGCCTCGCGTAAATTACATCCATGGAACAAATTACAAATATGATAACGAAATATTTAATTAATAATAATCGGAGACCGACTAAAACCTAGCGGAAAACAAATAGAGAACGTTAGTGAAAAAAAAGTTAGGCGGAAATCAATGACAAATAATAATATATATATTGTTCTGTCCCGCTCATCACACGGGGTCGGCCCAATCCATCACTCCGTTGTGGAGGGCCTAGCTCATTGGTCAGTTGTCGCGCGCGGATCAAAACGAGTGTTTTTGATGAAAACGTAATACAACGACAATTCAACTCGGATATCGTCTCAAGGATTCTTTTATATGATTAATCTACCAAATTCGAATGAGGGGGAGTTGGTTTGGTTTCTGATCGGATAAATAAAGAAAATGCAATTAAGCGGTTAAAATAAGCGATTATCAAAATAAGTCAATCTACTGTTTTCGGTTCCGGCTTATCACGAGTTTCTACCTTACCAATTTCCTAAGCGATTTCGATCTCTATTCGATTCCTATGTGAATTAACAAGCGCAAAAGACATAAACTAGATTAACAATCCTTTATTTCAAATTAAGCAAACAAATTAAGTTTTCGTGAATTAAGCAAACACGAATTAACGACAAAGCGTCGTAACGGCGAATAAAAGCTAAGGATGCAATCATACGAATTTAATCAAAACAATTCTATAAACTAACAGAATAAGCAAAAGCAATTCATAGAATAGTGTTGAAAGAGAAACGAATTAAATTGATAAAGTAAAAACCTCAAAGCGTTGGAACGCGATTACAGCAGAATGACTCTAAGGAATTAGCTCTCCATGGTTCTCTCAAAGCTCCGAATGTATTTTTCGTGAAAATGTAACTAGGTGAACAGTAACACGAGTATTTTTTCCTTTAAAAATAAATCAAATTCGGGTCATAACCCAACTGGGTCGAAAACACAACCCAGACCCAATACATGACCCAACACTAAAATAAAATTCTAATGAAGTAACTTCAGACGGAATTCTAGAATTTTGGGCTCCGAATCTTACTTCGACTCCAACGCGAACATCGTAGCTCTCTCTCTTAGCTTTCCGGCGATTTTTAGAACGCCTCAAACGGATTTCCGAACTCCAGTTATGATCGTTTCCATGCAGACTGCTAAAGCTGAAAAATAAGTGCGGAAATCAAATTAAGCCAAATATAAAATAAAATATAAAAACAAATAAAACATAAAAATAATCAAGATAAAGTAAAGAAATGCCTAAGTAAAAATATAGGTGAAAGTGCATAAATATGCACTGATCACTCATCACGCTGGGAGCGCTTAAGCGTCTCCCCATGGACACAAACCTTAGGATCTATGACATTTTGATATTAATGATTATAGGAATACCTTGACGAATATAATGAGAAATATTTTTAGACAATGACAACGATAATTCTAAAATACAAAAGTGTAGAGACAAGTGTTTGACACTGGTTGGCTTGTGGATTTTTCTCAACCGGTACTCGTAATGTCTTGAAAACTCTTCGAATGGGGAGAAAAAGAGATAATTTTCTTATAGCATGATATATTTGAGATCATAGCCTATATATAGAATGATAATCATTTAAAATTCTCATTATTCGAAATGGATTATCTTGACATCCACTTATATTTAAGCACATATTCAATTAAATAATTAATTATTAAATATAATTAATTATTTTATTTACTTACTCAACCGATTATATATATATATATATATATATATATATATATATATATATATATATATATATATATATATATATATATATATATATATATATATATATATATATATATATATATATATATATATATATATATATATATATATATATATATATAGATATATATATATATATATATATATATATATATATATTTATATATATATATATATCACATGGGGTCGGCCCAATCCATCTCTCCGTCGTGGAGGGCCTAGCTCATTGATCAGTTGTCGCGCGCGGATTAAAACGAGTGTTTTTGATGAAACGTAATACAACGACAACTCAACTCGGATATCGTCTCAAGGATTCTTTTATGTGATTAATCTACCAAATTTGAAATGGAGGGGGAGTTGGTTTGGTTTCTGATCTGATAAATAAAGAAAATGCAATTAAGCGGTTAAAATAAGTGATTATCAAAATAAGTCAATCTACTGTTTTCGGTTCCGGCTTATCACGGGTTTCTACCTTACCAATTTCCTAAGCGATTTCGATCTCTATTCGATTCCTATGTCAATTAACAAACGCAAAAGACATAAACTAGATTAACAATCCTATATTCCAAATTAAGCAAACGAATTAAGTTTTCGTGAATTAAGCAAACACGAATTATAGACACGAATTAACGTCACGAATTAACGTCAAAGCGACGTAACGGCGAATAAAATCTAAGGATGCAATCATAAGAATTTAATCAAAACAACTCTATAAACTAAGAGATTAAGCAAAAGCAATTCATAGAATAGTGTTGAAAGAGAAACAAATTAGATTCATAAAGTAAAAACCTCAAAGCGTTGGAACACGATTACAGCAGAATGACTCTAAGGAATTAGCTCTCCGTGGTTCTCTCTAAGCTCCGAATGTATTTTTCGTGAAAATGTAACTAGGTGAACAGTAACACGAGTATTTTTCGTTTAAAAAGAAAGCAAATTCGGGTCATAACCCAACTGGATCGAAAACATAACCCAGACCCAATACATGATCCAACACTAAAATAAAATTCTAATGCAGTAACTTCAAACGGAATTCTGGAGTTTTGGACTCCGAATCTGACATCGACTCCAACACGAAAGTCGTAGCTCTCTCTCTTAGCTTTCCGGCGATTTTTACAACTCCTCAAACGGATTTCCGCAACTCCAGTTATGATCGTTTCTGTGCAGACTGCTAAAGCTGAAAAATATGTGCGGAAATCAAATTAAGCCAAAAATAAAATAAAATATAAAAACAAAATAAAACATAAAAATAATCAAGATAAAGTAAAGAAATACCTAAGTAAAAATATAGGAGAAAGTGCATAAATATGCACTGATCACTCATCACGCTGGGAGCGCTTAAGCGTCTCCCCATGGACACAAACCTTAGGATCTATGACATTTTGATATTAATGATTATTGGAATACCTTTACGAATATAATGAGAAAGATTTTTAAACAATGACAACGATAATTCTAAAATACAAAAGTGTAGAGACAAGTGTTTGACACTGGTTGGCTTGTGGATTTTCTCAACCGGTACTCGTAATGTCTTGAAAACTCTTCGAATGGGGAGAAAAGAGATAATTTTCTTATAGCATGATA